>JAOBAT010091448.1:0-17505 GCA_026413305.1 Hydrozoanthus tunicans
TCTTGAAGAGTAGAAATGATTGGTGTTATTCATTCTAACTTTTGAACCAGTTGATGAAACCCTATAAAGTGACCATTAATTTTGCGTGTCTCGAAGAGTAGAAATGATTGTTATGTATTATTCATTCTAACTTTTGAACCAGTTGATGAAATCTTATAAGTGATCGCTCACTTTCCTTGTCTTGAAAGGTAGAAATTATTGGTGTTATTCATTACGACTTTTGAGCCAGTTGATGAAACGTCTTGAAAAGCAGGTTCTTCGGTAAATAATTACTGTTTTAACAGGCAATGAGATTGACAGTTTTCATAAAAAATTATGATTTTGCCCTCTATTTGGTTAAAGGATCAGTGCCTTTTGGATCGCAATATTATAGTTAAAAGACGAACTCCTAACATCCAAATTTTATATTAATGGCCAAGTTCAAGCACTTAGGTAGAGGCCAAATTGCAACCTTAATTCATACCTTCTTTCTTGCTGTTATAAACGGTGAGAGTGCTTGACCGGCCGCACAACTCCCGCCAAGGTTTGAGAAAGCACTCGGATGAGATCCTAGCGAGCTCATAACCGTACAGGAGACACAAGGAGCCTTGATGAACAACGAGGACGGGAGGAAATACGGCAAAAACACAGCTACTATGAACACGTACATGAAGCCCTTATTAGAGAGCGAAACTGTGAGGCTTTTCAAAACATTGGTACATTTTTCGTTTTTGTAGTCCATACTGTTAAATCCAAACTTTGGTTGCAAAACTGAATACCGACGCTGCTGCTGGAGAGATTCGAGTGATACTTGCAACTTAGGCGGCCAGGTATTTATAGCCCGAACTGAGCCCCATGTTTAGAGCTTTGACGCTAATTAACTCTAAGGGAATATATTGCGCACTTTTTTCGCCATTAGATCTGTTTGAGGCGTGGATCTTTGTTAACTTAGCCTTTGGCAGTACGTGACGTCAAACGGTGAGACTGCTGTGCATTTCTTAGGACTTTCTAATCTTTTGTAAATAAACTCTAAAAATATCTTTTTATTGAATCGGTGGTTTTGTCACTTGTAGAACTTCAACGCTCCAATAACTTTTTAAATTTGCGAACTTCAGCACCATAAAACACATAGTTATCAAGTAGATTAATAGGTAGTACTTATAATTGTGACAGTTTGATAAACAGTCGTCGCCAAAGTAAATGAAAGACATAACTCCTTCGTCTACCTTTTTTCTGTTAAATATTCCAAAGCCAAATTGCCAACTTTATAAATTAGCCTTTCTAGATCAGCAATATGAAACAAATGAATGGTAAGGTTCGTACGCGAGATGATTCGTCGGCTGGGTAAAGTATGTCAGCACTCATAAAACGAGACCATAAAATGTGAAAATTGTTTCTTTGTTTTACGAGTAAAACAATAAAGTCAGACATATAATTACAAAACAGTTGAGACTACATACGTATGAAAACTGGAGCATAAAGGAAAAATGCAACGCAGAACTAATTCGTCTATTGTGTTTGATATGAAATTCGTCCACACAGGCCATTATTACACACTTTATAGTGTTGATGAACAGATTCATTGTCTGTTTTTTCTGAAAATTATTTCAAAACATTTGATTCTTTGTCTGTTTTTTTTTCCTTCAAATCAACCAAACTTCTTGGGCCATGCGGCGATTTAACCCGAATTACCGAACATCTCCGAAACTTGAAAGAAATACTTCAATTTGCAAAATTCTATGGAGTTACTAGTGACACACACATCGCACCGACGTAAGTTGTACGCACTTGTTAATCGGAACCGTAGTAATTTGTCGTCCGGTTTTACCAGACAAAAGAGAGTTTCTGCCCTATTCAAAATATTTACACGTCTGTTAGTGTTATAGTAAATCATATTTCACACCAAAATCGATTCAACAAGCTTCAGAGACAATTAAGGACCAAATGCACTAAGCCACTTGTCCTCTGGTTCTACCAGACAAAATGAACTTTATTTTTTCTCTTTCAGCCGTGACGGCAGTAATTGTCTTATAAATGAATAGCAAGGTCGCATTAGATATAACGTACAACTAAGTGTTAGAGCAACAGTGAATCTAAACTATAACGTTAAAATAAGTTCGACTGAGTTTAAAAGTTTATTTTGATAGCTGTTCAGAAGAAAAGCTGTACTTAAGTAGAGTGAAGTTCTTCTTAAAGTATTAGCTCAAAATGTAGTTAAGCGATATAAAGGAAGAGAGAAAACTAACTCTTAAACTATTTAAATCTTGTGTCATTCATCAGTACTATCTCCGACGACCTAAAACTGAAGATACACCGGGCATATTCAGTATAAGCTACAATATCGGAAGGAACTAATGGTGTGTTCTAAAACAGGCTCTCTCACATCATTATGCTGGTAATTCTTCTTGAAACAGGGAGTTTTATTGCAAAGAACAGCGAGAGCTTTTTTCTTTAGATGAGAGTTGAAGGTCAGGATCAACTTGAGGAGTATTATAACGCAACTATCTGCGATATCACTCCTCAGGTATTATATACTTTTAAGCCTTTATAGAAGAAATTAACATAACTGTTACAGCGTTTGAAGAAACCAGTGCACGTGAAGGAATTCAACTTCATGTTCAAAATCTAAAAATAGGTGTACGGCGAACATTTTCTATCCCCTTAAAGTCTATGTGTATCTGTCTGGTCTCCTGATACTGATTAGAAGTGCGCTTAAGGCTTTTGATACTGATTCTACTGCGGTAAAATAAGGTAAACGACAAAGCAATAGCGAAGAGTTTATAGTTTTTGCTCAAATACCAGAAGCAGATTAGCCAGTTTTAAGGGAATATTTTGCATTTCTTGTATACTGTGCCTTTTCTATATGACACATTACAAAATGACTTGATATGGATATCGTTAGTATTAATCGAGAAAAAGGCAATTAAACATAAAAGTTGATAATGCATGAATCTTTTCCGAACAGATCAACGCTTCAAGCAATAATCAAGACGTTTTGCGGAAGGCTAAGAAGCTAATTTTCGCGCCATTTTGAATATAAACAAAATTTCAGGAATCTTTAAAAGGTCAAAAAAGTACAACGGACAGAGAGCTAGACCTTCTCTCAAAAGATGCATGAACTGCTGAACATTTGCAAAATAGCAACAAGACAAAGCACTCTCATAGGGTTCAAATCTGCCACTGAACAGAATCGGAAGTATAAATGATATATCTAGTCCGAATCGCGAAATATAAACACTTGTATTTGAAATACGCAGCTGTCTGCATCTGGCCTATTACTTTGGACCGCAATCATAAGACACGCGCTTTTTTATTTTTCCCACGAATAATATAACATTTGTGGCCGCCTTCTAACGAGCCACAAGGCCGGCGGCGCAGTGGTCGAGCCGGGATAGCGTGTTCGACTCGTAATCTTAGGGTCGCAAGTTCGAGCCCCGGTCAGACCACTGTGTTGTGTACTCGAGCAAGACACTTAACCGACTTGTTCCAGTCGACTCAGCTGTATAAATGAGTACCAGTTCTTCTGTGAGCTATCCTGCGATAGATTAGTGTCCTGTCCAGGGAGAGTCCGCTTAACATTACAGAAACCGGTGATAAGCGCCGGCCCTATGAGCCACTTAAGCTCGAGAAGGATTTAGCTTTAGCTCTAACAAGGTAAGGCACCTTTGAAAAAGGAGCAAGATAAAAACTCCTACACCAAAGCCATTAACTATTGTGCAACAGTACATATTTGAGTTGATATCCTTTCTTGTTTCATGGTTGTGGTTGTCACGTGAGAATGTTAAGGCGAAGCATCGCATGCAACATTGCGCGTACGAGAAAACTTGTATTGCAACCACTAATGAAATCGTTGCTTGCAATATTGCAGGTTACACGATGCAACATTGCATGCAACGTTGCGATGCAATGGAAGAGTTGCTTTATGTAGCCACCTCTGACATTGTTGCAGGCAACGTTGCGTGTAGTAGAAAGCGACACTACTCCTTAAACGGCATTGCATGATCGATTTCACTATGGGCCACGCGAAAAGGTTCAAACACGCGTAACGTTGCGTGCAACAATTTCAAAGGCGCGCGTTACGCGCAACGTTGCATCGTGTAGCCGTGTCTTTCGATTGAAAAGCACTATAGCTTCAACCTTATGAGGCATGTACAATCTTTGAAAGTACAGCCACAGGTCAAACAGTGTTCATTAAAAGTGATGGATTTGATTCAAATTCATCAACTCAAATAGTTGCTATCGAGACAATTGTAGTAAAATGCGATAGTCACACAATATTCGCGTCTTTTCAACCCTTAAAGCTCCTTTGCACAGTCACAAAGCTACGTCTGAAACATCCTTTATTCTTGCGTGGACAAGTGAAGTAACTCTTACGAATAGAGGTAACAATGGTGCTTACCGCAAGCACACACGCAGTGACGTACAAAGGTTTAGACAATGCAGCACTTGTGATAATACTATTGAGATAATTGTAACACAGTGCGATAATCAGACAATATTCGCCTCTTTTCAACCCTAAAAGCTCCTTTGCACAGTCACAAAGCTATGTTTGAAACATCCTTTATTCTTGTGTGGACAAGTGAAGTAACTCTTTCGAATAGAGGTAACAATGGTGCTTACCGCAAGCACGCAGGCAGTGACGTACAAAGGTTTAGACAATGCAGCACTTGTGATAATACATTGTAAAACTTGTACTTAAATAGGGAATATGCGTGGTTTATTCATTTTTAAAGAAAGATGAATTATTAGCACCTTTAAGCCCCATTTACGCTACACGGAACATTTGGTACGGCACGGACAAAAACGGTACGGGTGCCCAATAAAAAGAGGACAGATCGGAAGTGTTATTTTTTCATAGGCTTTGTATCTTCGTGCTTTCCATTAGGTTTTTATTTCTTCTGACACACTTTCTTTCTCCTGTCTCTGTTTGATCACACTGAGCTGATGGTTCATTAAATATTTAGTTACATCTGGGTTTTTCATCTTCTCGTTCTTTTTCCGTGCTTATGTTTGTGATAACCATACCAAGTTTATCCTTGCTCGAACTATCTCTTGACATGGTTTGAGCACGGGCGAAATTTGGTCCAGCACGGATGGGACAAAGTTGTTTACACGACAAAATATGTACGTGCCAAGCCATTTTTTTTTGTTACGCGTACTTTTTTTATGTGTGCTGCACAAAAAATTCCGTGTAGCGTAAATGAGGCTATAACTTCACTAAGCTTTTGCAATCGCGGGCAGCGTTATTATATTGAAGAACTTCACCGTTGTCGCTAACGCATGGGTGTCCCTAAGATTGCCGTCAGTGCGATGTGTGTGTCACTAGAAACTGCATAGAATTTGGCAAATTGAAGTATTTCTTTCAAGTTTCGGAGGTGTTCGGGAATTCGGGATAACTCACCGCATGCCCCAAGAAGTTATGTTAATTTGTAGAAAAAAGAATCCAAAAAAAAGAAAAAAGAGTCCCAACTTTGCTCGGTTTGAGGAAAACGTTTAGCTAGACCCATCTAATTTGCGAGCCAATGGTATAAAACTCTGTAGAGTGACTACAAAAAATTTAGGTTAATGTAGATAAATTCTTTAAAAATTTTAATCCCTTAAGTGAAGAAGTACGTCATATATAAACTACAAATGGAAGTTGCATACGCGGAATCTAGCAATTGCTTTTAACGTCGGGTGCCTGAATTTCCCGGTAAATCGCAATCAGTAGTCAAAAGAGAAACGTGTAACCTTTTCAAAATAAAAAAGGGGAACTAACTCGTGAAATTCACAGCCGGATTCAACTCTTGATCGAGGAAATGAGGGAATAACATTTTAGATTGGTTCTGACTAAACTTTTTCCATGTTTTGTTTTTGGCGAAGACACTTAAAGAAAACAGGAGCAGAACTGAAACAATTTCTAAGGTTGAAATTTGTGTTTTTGTTTTTAACAGAAAAACTGTAGCGAAAGGCACGGAAAGAAGTTAGTGATTTGTCCAGTGTTTTGTTAACGCGTTCGACATGTCGTTTCATAACGAAACACGTTGAGAATACTGTGAGAAAGATCTAACTCACTCCCAAGGTAGGATAATCAAACGAGAAAAATGAATGTTTTCACTGTAGCACTACAATATCACTCTAAATAATCAACGAGTTTTAAGTCAACAAAAAACGGATTAAGACTATAAATACTGCACAGCAATCAGAACATTTCGATACGGTATGACGATTCGCTTAATTCCAAAACTAAAAAAGTTGATTACGTTTTTTGGTCGAAACAATGCGAAACTTTCAAAACATAATTTTTAATATTGGTGTTTTCTTAAAAACAAATTTATGAGTTTTCAGATTCCGTTCTTCCAAGCGCGATCTGGCTCAATTATTCTATATTCAGTCTTGTATCCCCTTTTTTTATTCAATCAGTAGGTATTGAACTGAGCAGCGGGAGTATTTCCCAGTCCTCCTTTTTGCTGTAACCAAAAGCTTTATATAAACGCATGCATGAATGCCATGTATAGAATAGAAACCACCACAATCAAGCCGACGCCAGGGTCACTTTGTCGTTACAATACCAGCAACCATAAGAAAACGCACCGGAAACTGTCAAATACTAGCAACCGGGGATTAAACGTTTGGGGGGTACAAAATATATCAGCCCTTTTTCCGGCTGCATTTTTTAAAATGATTAAAATTGTCAAAAGTTTCAACAGTCCTGAAAACTGGTTCAAAGCTAGAATGAATAAGACTCGAGGTGAATAGGTTTTAAAAAAACTGTTCAATGCATCGGCGAGTAGAAATAAACTCGTGATTAGATTTGATAAATGAATTATCAAAGCCGTAAATGAAGTTGAGAAGCTGCCGTTTCGAGCGTTAGCCCTTGAGCGATGCTCAGACGAAGGGCTAACGCTCGAAACGTCAGCTTCTCACATTCATTTACGGCGTTGATAATTTATTTATCAAATCTAATCACCAGAATGAATAACACTGATCATTTCTACTCTTCAAGACAAGCAAAATGAAGGTTAACTTTACAGGGTTCATTCAACTGATTTGAAAGTTAGAATATAAAGTGACGCAAATCATTTCTACTCTTTGAACTGAAAAAAAGTTCTGTTAACGTTACGAGTTACTAGCAACTGAGAGTTAGAATCCGGCAACAACATTCATCAATTTCTTTCAAGACAAATAAAGTGCATGGTCACTCGAACAACAATTGGGTTCAACAATTGGCTCAAAAGCTAGAATGATTAACTCTTTGAAGCGAAAAATGGTCAAAAGCTAAAAAATCCTTAATCTCTAAGAAATAAAGTTTTGGTCAAACGACACGTTCAACGGCCGGAAATATCAAATGAAGCAAAGTAAAGCGGTGCAGTTATTTCAATGGTGACTTTTTCATATTGATATGCCCAATGGCGCTGTACAATTTGAAATGGCTCCTTCCTTTGTTAAGTAGACTAAATCACTGTTGGGACTCGCTCAAACCAATATCCCCTCATTCAAAATCAATTATAGTACCTTTTCTTTATTAAATTATCTATTTTTACTAACAGTCTAACAATGGCTAAAGATGGCCAGGATGGACACCCACCTCTCAGTGTGTTAGCTAAGGTATTGTATTCTTGTTTTTACTAACCGTCTAACCATGGCTTTCGGGCTCTCACAGAGATGGCCACGATGGACACCCACCTCTCAGTGTATTAGCTAAGGTATTGTATTCTTGTTTTTACTAACCGTCTAACAATGGCTTTCCGGGTCTCGCAGAGATGGCCAAAACGAACACCCACCTCTCAGTGAATTAACTCAATCTAGTTTTCATTAACCGTTTAGCAATGACTTTCCCATCTCATTATTGTGTGCATTATCTCAACAAATGCTTAAACTAACGAAGGTTTTCGAGCTATTAGAATAAGCCCCAACCTTACAATGTATTGGATAAGTAGTTTTTGCTAACCTTCAAACAACGGGTTTCGGACTAAACTATTAATCACACAAGGAGGCTCTCACAAAACAATGTTTTAGCAATTCCTTCTAATTAGCTGCACGAATTACCAGGATTTATGCACGTTTCCGGTTGTAAAAAAAGGTTGAAAACAAATCAAGAACTAAAAATAACAAACTCATAGTGTCGGCAGAAACTGTTTTCAAGTTCCCTGCGAGGTAGCGGCCTATAGCAACCAGATATAATCGCCGTGGAAATACGGATTTTGAAAGGGTTTTATTATAAAACGGTTCACTGCATCACAAAGGGCACATTGGGAACGGTTTGCAGCAAATTCCTTCCAACGCTACTTCAACATCAGATTCACAGAATGAAGAATTGGTTTGTTGCGATTGATCGGAGGGCTATGAAGGCATGCAAAATCTTTTCTGGCTTCCTGGTTTACCGGAGAATAAAAGACATGAATTGTACACAAGGTCAGAAAAGTTTCTCGGGGATCTTTGAACTTTTAAAGATGAACTACCAGCTGCCGAGTGATTTTTATATTCCAAAAAATAAGGATACACCTAAATCAATGGAAGCCGACAGCGGCTAATCGAAGTCCAGTTGTACACTGACGTTCGGTCAACGAGAATTGACTGGGGATATCTACCTTTTGAGGTCCGCGCACAAGCTAACAGTTGTACATTTGTTTAACTACAAAACGAGCATAACAAGACGTCCCGAAAAAGATCTGTTTACTGTAATTACACAAGAGCCATGCCTAACTTCCTTTCTCGGGTGTAGGGTCTAGTGTTTATGCAATGTTAAGCTGTTGAGAAGGTCGAAATGGTTTCCTAATAGTTACGAATTTCAATTCGTTAAACGAGAAAAAGCTCGAAGGGAAACTTAACATAGCTTGTTTTTCCTTCAATGATCCATCTGAAAGACTTTAACTCCCTCTTGTCTGGAAACTAATCTTTCCTTCAACAAAAGTTGCTATTCATGTCAGAACAAGTCGAAAAAAAACATCTGAATAACCGAGTGCGAGATGCACTAACTCTTTCACTGTACTGACCGAGCGGAGCGAGGTTTGTCGCTAGACCGAGGGCAAAGTATTCTCTGGACAGACCGAGCAAAAGGGTTCATCATTTAGTCGAAAAAAAAACGTATTTATTTCACATAAAATAACCCGCGACAATGTTCGGTTAACTTGTTCATTGGGCGCACCGCCAACAAACTTGGCGCCACTGCTCAGGACATAAATAAGTGACGTCAATAAATTATTTAAATTTGACTGGTTTAAACAAAACTTTTAAACTGTGCGCACGTCTGCAATTTCCCGCCTTTTGTTGCGTTGTTTTTTATGGCGCGAGTAGCGGTGTATGTCTCCACTTTCTCCGCTTGTTGAAAATGTTCACGGGTTCGTTTTTCTGTTAAATTTTAGTACAGACATCTCTTGCAAGGTTTCAAAGGTTCAATCGCGCTCTTAAAATCTTCTGTACTTGGAACTCCTTAGGATAGAAAAATTTTGACTTCAAGAAGTCATCAAAACTACAAAAATAGTCTGCACCGGCGATAAGTAATTACCCAAATTTCAGCCGGCAGAACACAGTAAACTTGGTTATATAGACTAAAATCTTATACCGATACGTCGGGCAACAAATTTTAATTAAAGTATGAAAATGGTATAAAAATGACCTGAGTATAATGATGTTTATATCAATTTCAATCACACAACTACAACCTAATTTAATGGTAACTTGTATTCATCATTCATTTTTCTCGTTTAACAATTATGGGGTGCGATAATTGATTACGTTAGCGTTACGATAATACCCAGGCTGGATTTCTTACGTAGAATTTTGAACAAAAGCAGAACAATTTCTAAACGAACACAATCCCTTACGCGTTGGCCTTTCAAAACATGTCCTATCCTAGAATTGTCTATCTTCTATTTCAAGTAACATTTATTTTGAAATGGTTTCGTTAAAAAAATGAAGTTTTTCTCAGACTTGATCAGTAAAATTCAAATGCTTTTTAACTGTTTCTTTCTATAGCATTGTCAAAAGTGAGCGAGGCTAAACTTTGAACAAAACTCATTAACTGTATAAGCGCCCAACCTTAATAGAGAAAAACAGTAAATCTATTTGTATATGGTTTGTTTCCTGTTAAATTTCATGTTTATCTGCCGATACAATCCCAAGAAGGGAAAAAATTATTCCTAAATATGGCAGAATTTCATGCGAAAATAGCAAAAGTGTTTCTGAGGACTAAGGGAAACGTGTCTCTGCTCTTCTCTAGAGTAACGCAGAAAAATAATACGAACAGATCATTCAACAAGTTGTCTATAAACAAAATATGTAATAGCAATAATATAAAATCCTCTTACTCAGCTCTCTATAAACAAACGTGCAAGAAATTCAACGTCCTGGGAATAAATGCGGTCTAAAAGACCGACAGTATTTCCAAAACTTAAAGCGAACTGAAAATACGAGCTTTAAAACATAAAAATCAACGCGAATTATATACAAAAATACTTCTACTTTGAATCTAATCTGAATCTTTCAGTAAAACTCCATATACTACTGACAGGAAAAAGTGATAAAAGACCCGATGGAAACATTTGTTTTGATAAACAGCAAAGCACCTTGTCTTTCGGTTAAATATCAAACAAACAAAATCATATCAAAATCATGCTTTTGTTATAAAATATATGCGTCGTAAATTTGAAATATTAAAATTAACGCTAAACAAAACTAAAAGAAATGTTTGAGTAACCTTGCAGTTGCATTGGTTTACAACGCATTGACTGACATATCTGTGCTAAAAATCCTTCTGATTGGCCTACGATTTTCCTTTTTAAATACGCGTCATCTACCTTGTACCCACTGCAATACCTCCTACTTTTACATTCGTAAATCTCACAACGCGCACACGAGAATAATGGAGCATGTGCGGGCATCGAGTTTCGATATAGGTGCAGGTTCAAGCGTTTACAAGAAAGTATTTGTGTACGGCTTTCCTCAATGAATGGCCTTTTATAGTATGTCTTATATTTTTTCTCACTTGGTTAACATATTTATTCAAGGAAGCCATCCCTCTTGTTCCCAGGCTCTCCCTCTTCTCTAGAGGGAAGAGCAAAGAGGAGAGACCCTGAGAACAAACTTAGCTAGCTGTCGAAAAAAGCAAAATCTTTGCCATATACTACAATACAGTTTTCTGTGAGTCATTGGCTAACATTTCAGTATCATTCCCTTAGCAAGTTTGTTAATGGTGTTGAGTGTTATCAATGGTTTTCTATCTGTGCCTGTCGCTTGACTCATTCGCCTTGGCTTTCTGCCTGCAAGAGACAGAAACAGAGTGGATTAATACGTTGAGCTTCGATTGGCTTGGAAAGGTGTTACAGTCTTCAACGAGCCAAAAGCGCCAGGCGCTTCATTACACTAGAAGTGCTAAATTCTACCATGCAGTTTAGGATAAAGTGGTTCAAGCTCTTCGAGAGGAAAAAAAGAAAGAAAATTGTTCAGCAAATTATAGAAAACATCAAGCTTTAAGAAAATCCTGCATACTTCACTCAGTTTAAGACCTTGTGTTGTTTGAAACGCTTCAATTTCTTTTTCGTTGGTTTAAAAATGACGTTCAGCAAGTTCTCAAATTCTTGCAAAAAATTCAGAAACTGAGAGATCTGAACCAATTCAATCAACTGTAGCTGTTAAACTTGGACAGTGAGTTAAAAGACTATTTCTTAAGTAATTTCCAGGTTGAAAGTCTCGATGAAAAGGAAAAGTACAGGAAATCAAACCAAAAGAGTTGTTTGCTGTTCAGTTTCTACTAAAACAAAATTCATTAACAACTGTTTCGTTTTCTCAATCGCGAAGCAGACCTGCCGATATCTTAGTTAGCTAAGCGCCTTTGACAAATTAGCAGGCCAAACTTAGGAAGATTTAGTTCTCGATAAAATCTGCCATTCTGTATCAATCCACTTTGTTCTGACTCAAGAAACAGATTGCAGAGATGTCGACGGCATACTTAACCCCTTTTCCCATGCAAACGCATCCAGAACACTACCAATTCCCATTTCTTCATTAAAAATGACTTATTTGTGTATGAGGTATGTCAAGAGAAGCTAGATGTCGATAAACTGGCTGGCCCTGAAAGGCTTTCCAATCTGTACGAATCAAAAGGAGGCAATACAACAGACAGATTAATGTCTATACTAATAGTGATGAAAAATGAAACAAGTGCATCCGATTGATTGCGGAGATAGTATTGTGCCGTTTCAGAGTGACGTTTGAACTGCAGTGGAAATATAAAGCGCGAGGTGATTTCAGTTTTTAGCTGGAAAGAGCCTTAGTTTCTCAGATTCGTGTCTGTGTTTATGCCACTATCAAAATAGAAGAATTCACAAAAAGTACTACAAAATGCTCGACAGATCTTTTGTAAAACTTGAATGACCAACTAGATGTGAGTGAGTGACCATGACGGCGAAACAAGATCGTATTACGCACGACTTCCCATCTCAAAGGAAGTTCGGATATGAGCGACTATGAATCATACTAGTATGAATGTTACGTCCACCGACAATATAAGTGTTCAGCTTTGATCTTCCTTAATGCTAAACAAACAGTTCCATTCGTATAAACTGAACATTATATCTTTATGAAAGTGTTCAACTCACCTTCAGCGTGTTCACTCAGTCTCTTAAGCCAGCTCCTTTGTATAAACTGAACATTATATCTTTATATATGAAAGTGTTCAACTTACCTTGAGCATGTTCATGAGTCCTTCCAGTTGAACCATCAATTCCCGTCGACTTTCCTGCAAAGCGCTCATGCGGAGCTCCAACTCGTCCTTTCGCTGCCTCAAAACTTTAAGTTCGGCCAACAGTTCGGGATTCCGAGCAATTTGCGCCGCCGACCGGCTGGCCTCGTCATGCTCATCGCGAAGCCGCCGAATCTCTTTTAACAATAACCTAAAACGAACATGAAAAGAAAGAAATACAAAATTTTGTGATAGTCAAAAATGGCGCTGTTCTAGTACAGTATATAATCATTTGTGAAATAAAAGCAGGTTCAAATGAATATTTTCAAAATTAAAATCTTTTAAAACGAATCAAAGAACTCTTGTTTCAAGCTGCCAAACACGTCAGTGCAGTACTTACATTCATTAACAATATTGACTGAAATATTTTTTTAGCGTTTTTTCCTTTATTACCCATCAATTACCTAAAAAATTAATGAAAATGTTTTTGAAACTGAAATTTGAAATAAAATAGCAGTGTAGTCCTAGCAGTTTTATAATAAGCTCTGTTTTTAATTCAGTTACTTCGATGTTTTAAGAGTTTGCATCCTGTGATAAGAATTTTCGAAACGATGGAAAATGCTAAAAACAACACGACAAATGCCGTATGTCTCGATGGTAAAGCTTTCTCTAGTGTTTCAGTTCCGATAAAAATGCCAAAACAGAAAACCAAAACTTTAAAAGTACTAAATATACAACCTGATCTTTGTTAAGTGTTTCAGCTAAACAAAGCTCTTTTTTACGTGAAAACAGTCTTTATTTTACAGGAAAGCAGAAATGTGTCCTAAACTATATGCTTGAGCTGTACCCCAAGGTGTACTCCAATATAGTTTGGGTGGGGTGTGTGCTGCTGGGTTCGCGAAAGTCCTACCCTTTTACTAGAGTAAATTCTACAAATTTTGTGACCTTAAACCAGAGTGCCCGTTTTAAATCCCAACACTAAAACAGGATTTGTTTATACCGTGTGTCATAGAAAAGCAAAAACATCTGACTCGATAAAAAAAAAACCCCGAGTATAAAGCGCTCAAGTGTTCTGGATTTCAATGTTTTGTTATTACAATTATTATTTACGCTCAGCGATCCCGTTAAACGTGACCCTATTCTAGACCAAATTTCAATAGACCCTATCCCAGAGTAAATGGCTTGAAAACCATACCCTTTCCAGCGGCACATACCCGTATAGGTAATATATGGGAGTACCCCCCTCCCCCCAGGCGCTGTACCTGTTCTTGTTCTCCAGGGTTTGAATGAGGTCTCTCGACTCTCGATTGCTGTCGATGCTTAACTGGCTACCCGCTTTACTGGGGGTTGTTCCACGCTGGAGAGAGAAGCGGTTATTCAAGTTATTAGTTATAACTTACGAGAAAATTCATTAAGTGTTTCTCCGCACTCGAGAAACATGCAAGTATTCTAAAACTCGTTTATATAAATTTATTAAAAATATCAGCCATTAATCTTTTTGAATATCATTTTGAAAATAAAATAAAGCCAACATGAAGTGGTAAACTAAAAACACACAACAGGCAATCAAGTTAACAAACACCAGATTCTTAAGATTTTCCTTTGAAATCTATTCATTTGCCACATACAGCTTTAGAATAAATCTCTTGGAGCAAAATTCAAACAACCAAAACCTGAAGAAAGACTTATATTTTTATTTTTTTGTCTTTTCGAAATGAAAAGTTTAGCTAGCATGCAGTGCCCGGCTGTTTTTCAATCCCAAACATAAATCACAGAAAATTCGATTCAGTTGTTTTGTCATCAAAAAACACATTTCATCACTACCGTGCGCTATATAAGAATATTAATTAGAATAAGAATATGTCTAGAAATCTTGACAAAAACATATCGAGTTAACTACGAATTTTTTATTCTTAATCTTAATTAACCACTACTGCACTATATTATGCCAATAACTACTGCTGTTTCGATTCAAAACTCAGTACAAAATAACAAATTCCTAGAAACTTCTAAATTAGCGAACGTTTCTATTAGAAATCAACTCTAAAGCTGGACGACTGGTCCATAGGTTGGTTTACAATCCTACAGCATTTATCAACATCTAAATTCTCCTTAAAGTAACAAAAGAGCCTTATAGCTGATTAGTGTTGAGAATACGAATCTTGATCATCCGCCAAAAAGTTTTTCCCGAACTACTCATAGATACATTAGGAAGTTAAGTTATTAAAACTAGGAAACTCGTTTTTAAGAACTCTTTGAGTAAAAGGGTAAAAAAAAAGAAAATTTGACATCAATTTGAATTACCTTTAAGCGTTTTATTACCGGCTGTTTCAACCATTCTAACTCAAGGTTAGTCCTTATACATACTTAATAATTAACTGGATTACTAAACGGCCCAAGATAATGCAGCCAGAAAAAGCTATCTACAACCCTATGGCTATGAAAATGTTGAAAAACATAAAAATAACAACAGAGTACGAAACGTCTGACGTACGTTAACAAAACCCACAACAAAATGTCTAAAAACAAAAATGAAAGAAAATAAGTGAGTTATCGTTTGTTGCGTTTAAACAATAAACACATTTGCACCCACTAAATTTTATAAAAAACACTTATTCGTTTTTCGATTTACTTGTTACAAGAAAGCGTTGACACAGGCGAATAAAATCCTCGTAGGAGTGCATACGGTTTCAAAAGTTACTCAAACATTGAACTTAGAATTTGCGGTGAAATTTCTTGTTATCGTCAAAATGGAGCTCATCTACAAAACCTCAACACAGAAAAATAACCTTTCAACCTGTTCGCTAAACAAACTCGTTTATAATGGTGAAAGAACTGAATAATGACACTCACCGCGTTAGCAGCTAGCCTGTGGAAATAAAAAAGAAAAAATCACATCAGAGACGCAACCTCGTTAAAGTTTCATACTTGAGTCACAGGCAAGCATGTGAGCGTAATCATTTCACACTTAAATATATTATCAATAGGAACCCCGCCATTTAAAATTATTGTGGTTTTGACGCCACATATACTTTAATTTGATTTTAGCGTCCTAGTGGTCTCGATCAACCTTGGGTTAACTAAAAGGAGTCAGTCTCATAAGTCTTCAGTCTAAAAACGGGAAAGACATCTATTGTACCTTCGGCCTTTATAATCGGCTTTCTTATTCCCATAGTTTAAAATTTAAATTTATAGAAAACAGCAACAAAACTATATTTTCATTGTTTTGTATTCGGTGCCTTTTTAATTGTCATGAAGCAAAGCAGCTGAAATATTTCTACAACCAAGCGCGTTGTGAAACCACAATACTAATTCAGTACTGGATTGGAACTAACCCGGCGCCATTCCAGCAGCTAGCGAAACTTACAAAGCAAAAGATCTTTCAACGCAAAGCGACAGATAAACTTGCATTTGCAAAGATTTAGGTGAGCAGCCCAACCCATAATGGCAAATCGATTTAACAAGAGATATATTCGCAAAAAACTGTTAAAAAGTAGTGGCTAAGCGAAATTTCTCTTACCTTGCTGCGTATCTTGAGATGAGTTTGTGTTCATCGTCCATTCTGAAAGAAATGAGCGGGAAAAAGGTTCTCTGAGTGCAAAGGCAAGAAAGATAGCTTCTGGCTTGGCGAATAAATATCACAGAGCCTATCGCACCTGCGGCGCGATTTTTCATATATGTCGGAAAAGTAATCAGCGATCTTTCATTCAAATGAGTTTCATTCATACATTCAACGTAACTTCCGCAGACTTAACACTCCGAGACGCTATTATGGCGTACTTGTCTCGCACAAGTCCACAGAAAGACAGATTTTCTGACCCGCGAAAACTTTGCTACAACTACACAAACCCAAAACGATGAGAAACGTTTCTTTCTCGCTCGAAACATGACGAGATTTTCCCAACGAAGAAATAAAACCTTGACAGTTTAGTATACAAAAAAGAAACAAGAACTCACAAAGCCTTTAGTGATCCAAACAAGGAAGTCGATTAATTATGAAAACGCAATGCTAACTATTGTCTAACTTTCCGTAAACATATTTTCCATTAGCTGGCAAAATAGAATCTAGTCTGAAAACATTAATAAATAAATAAATTCCTTGACTCTCGCAAAATGAATAAAGAAAAATGAATGAATGTATGCGTTGTCTGACAAATTCAAAACCAAACGAACTTCGTTATTTTTCAAGCGGAAAAGTAAACGGATATGAATTTTTTTTTTATCGTTTAAAACTTTCAACCATTTCGATAAGCGCTCGTGATATCCTATCTAAGCTGAATATTCCTTGAGATTCTACAGCGATTGTTCTAGTCTTTAGTACTTTTGAATTTAATATCAAAAAACGTCAAAAATGTTCTATCAAGGTTTGATTTGCCTAAAAGCAAAGAAAATAAAACTTTTTTGAGAAACTATACTCGAATGCGGGTGTATGAACAGACTACGAATGGAGAAAATGTGTGTTCATATGGATAAAGGTGAGCTTAGCAATGCTTTCTAGAAAATAAAAAAAATATTAGAAGGCGTTTCAACTTTAATGAATAACTACTGCAAAGTTTCAAAGGGGATAATCTCTTTTTTCACAAGAACGTTTATTGAACTGAGGCTCAATGTTCTTAAATATCTTGAGGATTTCAGCCTAAAGCGTTCTTAAAATGTTCTTAAACCTAATAATTGTTAGTAATGAGTGTGCAGTTAATATTTAAGCAATAAAACGCATTTTCTGCGCCGTGTAATTTTTTATTGCACGATGGGGAGGGGGGGGGGAAGCAGGGGTTGGTGGATGTTGGAAGAAACAATGGACTATTTGAACTACCCATGGCTGCAAGGGTTACTGTCCTTAACAGACAAAACACCAAGCATGACGT
>JAOBAT010091470.1:0-17495 GCA_026413305.1 Hydrozoanthus tunicans
CCCCCAACCCGGATAGGAGTAGGACTCATTTGGCCGAGCAAGAGATGAATAAAAGGAGGCTTGGGTCAAGGCGGTCTTTCCATTTGAACGGTCTGACTATTATTATTTCGAGACAAAGGTTTTGCAAAGCTTTCGATCTTTCCTATTTTGATGAATGGATACGCTATCGAGCTCACAAAGCGTAAGTATTTCTCTAGTTGTATAATTGTTTAAGGAAATCCGGGGGTCTTTTGTGCTGACTACCTTGCCGCTAGGCGACCTCGCGGACAGTGCTCTAAGTACCGTTGGACAAAACGGTTCAGTTGTTTTTTTTGAGTTTTCTTCCGTAAAAATAGGATGGACAATGTTATTACCCCATGGCTTGTTGTATTCTTTTCGAGACTTTTAACTAAGCTTGCGGTCGAGACGTTCACAGCGATTTCGATTTTCGATTTCCACACAACTGACCGCAGCAAACCAGACGGTGACCACAGACATTCCTTTTTTGTTTGTCTCTACCTTGCAATTCACAAGCCCCGTTAACAGTTCAGGGATTGTGCTATATAATTTTGCACGGAGTCTCAAAGATGTCTGTGTCAAAGACTTCTGTCTGGGAGATTTCTATCTCAAGGGTTTTCTTTCTTGAAAACTTTCGAAGTCGAAGAAACATTTTTGTCGTTTACTATTCCAAAGATTTCTATCCCGAACTCGGCCGAAGACTTCCGCGTTTTTTTCAAATCAGAACATGTACATTTTTTCGCGGATGTTCATTTTAGAATGTGTACTTTTAGATAAGAAAACAAAGGAAAGATTTCGGGCACTTTTGATAAGTTTAACCTTGGATAAAATTTATCAAGCTTTGAACAATAAAAACACTTTTTATTTAGCATTCGAAATATTACTTGCATCAAAGGAGAGCAAGGTACTTGATAGTAGTTAAAACTAATCGAGCCAAGTACCTCGGCATAGGATCTATAAGAAAATTTCTAACAGTGTGTTGTTGGATAATACATCAACACAAAATAATACACGAGCATCAGATATGACAGAGAAAGAGACAAACAAAACAAACGACAAGGGAAAATGGCTCAGAAATCATCTAAAAAATGGAACTAGGAGATGAGACACGAATTTGAGCAATCCAGCCTTGAGGCAAAATATCCGGGTTAGCTACCATTACAACCAGTAAACTTAGAATTGACACTTTGCATGGGTGGCAGAAAAAACTTTTTTTGGGGGGGGGCACAGTGTAGAAGTAATTTGTAACAGTTCAATGTGAAATCTAAGATTCCTTCAAAAGTTTGTGTTGTTAGCAAGAAATTAATGGGGGACCAGGCCCCCCAACCAAATTATTAGGGGGTCCAATGCAAACCCCCCCCCCAGCCCTAGCCTACGTAGCAAGCTCTCAAGGGGGGGGGGATGAAAAAAAAGGAGAGGGATCTCCCTCTTCTTCCCCCCCCCCCCACTCCCCTTTGAGAGCTTGCTATGCAGGCTACCCCAGCCCGGGTTCTGCTGTCCATGTTTGCATCTCTTTGCAAACAATTCAGTCTTGGGGTGAGTCGCTAAATCGCTGAATAGGCTTATTCCTCAGTTACCATGACAACCAATAGCTTTTGCACAGAGTAAGATGGCTAATCAAGCTTTAAACAAGTTGTCTATGCAAACTCTTTTTAATATCTTTATGGAGTTTAATCTTGGAATCAGGCTAAATTATCATACATGTGTAATTGTAGGTGAGACTTAAGTGGGTTTTAAATACCATAAAAGCTCTATTTAGTTATATCAAACAGCTTTCATATCAACTAGTAACTTTGTGTTCCTCTGGCATTATTGTGAGTACTATTCACAAACTGTAGAAACAGACACAGTCAATTAATTGTTGAAATTCAAGAAATGATTGTACTTGACAATGCCACCTTACAAGGTAATGCAGATGGAACATTAACTATGACAAACTAAAAGAGAGCAAAGCATGCCAAGTTTTGGGAGACAAAGGCTTATATGAGAGGAGGGGGGAGGGAGAGAGCTTGTCACTTTCAAGAAGCTCTAGACAGGGGCTGATTAGAGAGAGACAAAGAGTGGAGGGGGTTTTAGAGTGTTTACCATGTATCTATAAAAACATAAAGATCAATCATATAAGAAATCTCTAAATTATTTGTTTTGTAGTTGGGTAACAATGGAAAACTGAATGAATGTTCAGGCAAAGTCCCTTTGTCCTCCATTGAGAATTTACAATCACCAGGGACAAGCAAGAGGAAGCCAAGCAAACTTAAATCTGCCACTGAAAATTGTTTTGATAACTTGCAGCAACACAACCCGGTTAGTACAATTCTGTGATATAAAACAAAACATAGGTTTTTGGTTTGTTTGTAGTGTCAAAAGCTCAAGCACAATAGCCATTTTCAAGCTCTTTTGGAAATGTTGAGAATGCGAGCCATTTTGTGAGAAAATTTGAGACTGCAAGACAGAGAGAAAAAATTTAAAAAATGAGACTTTGAGATATGACATTAAAGATGATAAGATTTTGTGAACTACCTAACTGATGATAGATAAATAATAGATTCAAGTAAGACCTTACCACCGGAACAGGGTATAATTCAAGTTTCGCTGATCTACAGCTTCAACAGAGAACCCCATAAACCCACATAAAGGAAAGCCAGCTAGCCCCGTAGCTCAGTTAGTTATAGTGAAATAGATCTGTTTCATAGCTCATAATCCCACCAAGGTTAGAGATTTTTCCTCTTTCCTTTGTGTGAGTTTATGGCCAGGGTTTTCTGTTGATGCTATTGATAGCAAAACTTGGGCTATACCCCAATCTGGTGGTAAGGCCTCACTTGAAACTATAATATGTTGTACTCACACATACATATGCCACTGAAGGACAACACTCTATGGTTACCTAACTAGTCTAAGGGACCATTTGCTACCTCTGACTCTCTTTTCAAAAACTCAAGACATAATTCCTTTAAATAAACCAATCTGAATTATTGACGATAATACAGTCTATATTCAGTTTGCAAAAAAAGCATTCAACCTAATTATTGTTCAACCATTTTTTTCAATGTAAATTAGGTAGCAACCCCAAAGAAGAGGAGCAAAATTATAAACTCCAATACATGCTCATGTCTTGGCAATAAATGCTGCCTGGAGCAACAAGGGAAATATGAAGAGCTTCTTGCTAAATATATTAAACTGGAGAGTCAGCATGCACTTCTCACAGAACAATTTCACAAACTCAAAGTACTGTCAAGTGAAAATGTTGATAATGGAAATCAATTGGTTCTTACACCGAATCAAAGCAACATAAGTCAAAGCATCGAGCAGGTTCATGGAAAGGAGAGTACAGATAATAGCATGGAATCAAGAGAAAATCAGAGTATGATTTCTTTTACCTTTAAAATCCCTGGGGACATAACAACACCAATAGTATTGACAATATTACCTGAGAAAAACTAATATCAAAGTACAGAAATTCTCTTTACTAATTCTGAACCTTGTGAGGCATAGCTACATTCTCAATAGTTTGCAAGTATTATTTAACAAGTTGTTGCTAAGGCATTTAAGCTACAATGAGGCAGTTTACTTTTATAAGGAATCATTGTATTCTGTATAAACTGACCTAACTATTCAGATCTTATAGTTTTTATTAGTCTCAGTTACTTAGTTAGTTAGTTATGTAATAAATGTGTTAGTTAGTTTTATTTCTTTTTTATAAAGATCTGTATAATTAAAGTTGAGTAAATTTTTAAATTTAAATATACCAATTTAGAAACACATACTGACAAAAAGATGAATCGAGTCCTCTACCTTTTTGTAATGTTGTTGTAAAAGACTATAAATTAAGTCAGCCTTGCAAGCTTGCCACACCTACTCACCTTTCATTACCTACTTAGTAAAATAAAATCCTGAGGAACACACCAAACAGTAATAGTATAGTAATATAGCTGCATTAGGAAATTGGTTAGCCCAGTTGGTAACTTGGTCAATTGGGCTCAATTCTCAGTGCTGGATAGGGAAAATTGATCATAATCTATTTATGCAGTTTAATGAGCATTGCTAAGACTGGACATTAAGTTCAAATCCATTCTGCAAGAACTGTAACACTCAGGTGATCCTTTTCAAGGGAATCAAAGGCTTTGCTGAGATTTTTTGATTATGATTGTTCTTTTGCTGAGAATTATGCACAAATTCAAAATAGCTCAATTTTATCAATGTGTCCTCACGCTTTTTGCAGTTGAAATAGTTTTGATCTATCATTTCAGAACCTGAGGAAATTGAGTTTCATAGAAAGAGGGTATCAACCAACTTGATCCTGGAAATGTGTCTTTACCTTTTTTTCCCTTTCACTTAGTCTAGGCCATTGCTGGCTCGCTATCTTGGCAACCCCTCAGATAGACTACATGGCCCCCTCTGTGCTTGAAAAAACTAACTGGAATATTGGATTAGGGTAAATACAAATAACTTTAAAAAAGACATTAGTGTGGAGTTGAAATAACTTTATTTGCATTAATTTCATAGTCTGTGTAGCTCATTACAAACTAACGATGAGGCACACACTAAATACTTTTCTAATTACAAGTAAATTAAAAACTTTAGTTAAAATACAAACAATGGTTTGAAAAAGTTCTAACAGTCTATAAACAATTAATACTGGTTAAAACAACACAACTGGATTTACTTTTTCTAAAATTAATATTGTCTTTTTCAGCCGGAATTATCTTGGGTCACCTTCGAGCTAAATTGCCTTTTTCAAGGATGTTTAAAAATCTTCCTCGTGTCATTTCTCTTGCTGCAGTAAAGAATTATTCAAAATAATTAATCCTGCAGAAACATGGTTACTACAGAGACTTAGATGAGGAGCCAAGTCACTGGTTTCCAGATGAAATCATTTAACAGGCATGTAGGAAGGGGGGAGGAGGGGGGGGGAGGTGCGACAGGTGCACTGGCTTTCCCCCATAGACTGCAAAGGTCAATTTTTTGTTGACCAATCATTTGAAAAAGCAAGATCATTGTCTGTTTTTCTTAATTAATTTTTTTAAGTTCAAAAATTTGAATAATTTCCATCTTTTTAGGGTTGGTCTTGCCTGCCTGATTTACATTTCGGTCTCTCCACCTGAGACTGTCCACCTCCTCGCTTAATCGCACCCTTTTTATTTTTAAAAATACTTTATATAGCTTTAATAATAATTAAATGATAAAGTTGCTGTTGCTGTTTGGTTAAGTTGGTTAATTTTTTTTACCAAGCCCAGGGCCAAGTTGTTCAAAAGACAATTAACCTAATCCAGAACTAAAAACCATGATAACCAACAGGTTTTGTTAAGAGTTAATCTTGGTTTAAAGTTAATCGGCTTTCAAACAACTGGCCCCAGTTGTTCAAAAGCCAATTAGCATTAACCCTGGTTTAAATTAATTCTTAACTTATGTATGTTCTTGTTCCCAAGATTTGAACTGAGCTATAATTTTGGAATTAACAAGTTTTTTCCATAGAAAAATAACCTAAACTGTATTTCTTAAGAACAGTTAACCTTTCCTCTGAAAAAAAATACTGCTTGAATATTTCCTTAACCCATTATTAAAGTTAATTGGCCAGTGAATGGCTGGGCCAAGGACTCTAAAGTTTTATTACACAGGGTTCGTACGGGCCCTGGAAATTTTTTGAAGCCCTTGAAACCCCTGGAAAAGCCCTGGAAATTTTCATAGAATCTTCTTGGAAAAACTAGATTTCCCAAATGATGCATTGTTTTTCATTTCAAGTAACAACTAAGACTAATACAAATTTTCATGACATTGATTACTAAAATGTTGTTTAAACAGGTGATTTTGAATGTTAATATTTTCGTTCTGGGTTTAAAAAGCCCTGGAAAAGCCCAGGAAAAAATAAAAATATAGCCTTGGAAAACCCTGGATTTTCTAAGTTCTGAAGGTGTAGGAACCCTGATTACAGTTTTAACATGTTTAATCCTACCTTCATCTAAACCTAACTGAAAAGCTAGGTTTTGTAAACCCCGAACTTTTTCCATCAACTGTGAAGCTGTAAGACTGCCAAACTCTGTATAAAAAACAAGATCATTGTAACTAAACTTATTTTTTTTATTACAATGTCATACAAAACTACAACCAATAATAAAATTATTTGCTTTTCTATGACCTTGGCAATTTTCCCTAAATTCCATGATTTTTCCGACCTGGAAATTCCATACCTTTTTATGACTTTTTATGATTTTTCATAACCCGCTTAAGTTGCTAACAACCATTCTTGTTGACTAACAGTGCTCGACCTTTGCAGTGCTCCACTAGCCTTGGACTACTAAAAAGTGCAGTTGGGCTAGTAAATCACGAAAGTTACAAGCCTTTGGACCAATAAATCATTTGTAGCAAACTCTCGATTCCCATCCTTTCATTTCTGATATGAATATTCCATGTTGAAAGCTTCAACAAACTATCAAAAAAATCGTGCAAAGACGATCTGATCACGAATCCCGCCCCAGGGTTCTTTACTCCTGAGTTAAGCTGGTAAGAGCTTGAGTACTAGTTATCAGGTTCCTCGCGTCGTTTTGCAGGTCGCCATGTTTTCTTTTGTTTTCCACACGTGGGCGGGTAACATTTTTAAATAGCTCTTTTATCATGCAAAAGCTCATGTCGTTTTTCAAACCTGTTGAAAATTCAGCAAAGAAAAGGAAAACAAGTAGAGGATATTGATACAAGTATTTTCTGTTTCTATCCCATTCTAGACTTGGCTACCTTGACATCCTTTTGGGCTAGTAAAATTTCATGTCTACTAGCCAGCAGGCTTGCAGTAAAAAAAGTTAAGGTCGAGCACTGACTAACCTTGAAGCATATCCATGTCAATCTCTTTTTCTAGCTCTTCCAACACTTTTGGGGTTGCACTTGTGTCAGAGTAGGGCTGAAGTATCGAAAATAGAAAAAATGTTGACAAATTAAAATATGCATGCTTCAAATTTAAAACTCGATATTTGGGAGCAACTGCGGGATGTTCTGCCACCTAGTACAATTTTTCATTCTTGATTGTAATGTGCATCTATTTCTATAGAACAATGAATGCACAAAAATAAATTACTGTAGTGGCAGGGTTTTCGGCAGTTAAGCCCAATATTTGTAGAGAATTTCTTCAATGAACAACTATCTAGATACTGTATAAAAGTTTGTAACAAGCAAACAACCAAGACTTTTAAAAAAATCTACGAGTGAAAACTTCTGCTTGATAAGTGCAAGAAGTATTAATTTTATTCTAACAAAATGACTGTCCTTATCTCAACTATATCTC
This sequence comes from Hydrozoanthus tunicans, assembly GCA_026413305.1. Taxonomy (NCBI): domain Eukaryota; kingdom Metazoa; phylum Cnidaria; class Anthozoa; order Zoantharia; family Hydrozoanthidae; genus Hydrozoanthus; species Hydrozoanthus tunicans. The sequence goes on from JAOBAT010091470.1 coordinate 7,265, forward strand.
ATGTCTCAATTACTTGCAAGTTAACTATAATAATTAATATAAATTTAACTTCATTTTACATACACTATTATTTGCAAGTGAGGCGAAGTCCGATACTCCTGGCACTGTGGATAAGAATGGAAATAAAATATACCATTAAATAAAAAAAAAACATTCAAATTATTTACAAGATTACTTTTACAATCAAAAGGTCTAGTACAGAACAACGTAAGTGACTTTTGATGAAGTTGTCATTTCTTCCTACATTATCCCTGCTATCTCTCCAAATCATTGGAAGAATTTAGCATTTCATAATAAGTCACTTACGCCGTTCTTGCACTATACTCTTCATTATCATACTACATATACTGGGTTTTTATGCTTTGACTATATAGCTAGGAAGTAAAAAATAATAATCTAAGGTACATCCAGACTTTTTTAGACTGGTTAAGTTAACAGTTTCTTGTCGTAGAGTCCATCTTTAATCTGTTAACAACTTCACAGTAACAATAACAAAGACTACTATGGTACTACAATTGGGACGGTCAAAATACTAAAAACATCCACTCAACCTGAAAATCAAATTTATCCAATAACAAGAGGAGACTATAACCTCAATTTATTTATTAGTACGTAGCATTATTCACGACTAGTAACAATGTTAACAACATCAACTGTACGACTTGATTAGGTAAACATTACAAAGATTCTTGTTTACAACTATTTTTAGTTTTACAAGCTAACTAGGAATGCCTTACTTTGTTCGGGCCATAGATCTGGTGACGCCCGGTCCAGCCTCTCAAAACTTAGAAGACCTTGCAAGCCCTGATCGATCTCTGTATAATCAAGGCAAAATAAAGGATTTATATTTTAAAATAGTGCTGCAAAACAACGTTAAGCGGTTAACTTCGAAAGTTTAAAATCTTTGAAATTTGTAAACAGCCGACCTTAAGTGGGCAGTTTCATTAACATTAAATATCTAGAGACTTTAGACTATAAACTCGTTTTACCAGAGCTTGGTGATTCCATTTTCAACGTGTTAAACTTGGATCAAAATAACAACATTTCTTCGCAGTTCAAGATGGCCGCATTTTAAAACGACTCGTCCCCAGGGCTTTTCATCCATGGGCCACCAGACAAAATCCCGGATGCTACTGTCGACGTTCTCTTCTCGCATCAGTCACGTTGCGACTCTCGGCGCGTTAGATAACTCAAAATAAAACATGTTACGATCAACGAGTGCAATAAACCGCGCTTTAAAAGCCAGCTTTAAGGTAAGTTAGATAGTTTTCCAGTTTCTAGTCGGTGGAATACTGAAAACGGTATTCCTTAAATTCATCTCTCATTATGAAGTTTCAGAAGATTTCGATATTTTCTCTCTCCGTGTTGCATAATGACAATGTACCAATTACATTAGGATCAACGTACAGGTCTACCGTCTCCGTGTTTTTAAATTGTCTTTGCGAAACATTGGGTTGGGCTTGTTTAAAACTCAGAGAGTCAGCAGAACTATATTATGTTTGATGTTTATATTCACTTTTTAAAACTACTATAACTGTGTATCAGCATCTCAGTTCAACGGTGCCCTAGTTGAATATGAATAAAAGTTTTGAAGTGATAAGTTATTCAGGTAAAGTTTTGAGCAGCTTACATAGTTACAATTCCCTTAAAAGAGCACTCCGTCCCTTGTAGGATTAACAGTATGAGTACATATTGTTATATTTTTAAAAGTAGACTTTATGTGCAAGTCAATTCCAGCCATCAGCATCCCCCCTTGGGCAAACCCCGGGCGTTTGAAAAATTTGGTCAAATGTCCTGCCCAGCGGGCAATTTTCGTGGGCGAATGCCCCGGCCCCGTTCTTACTAAGATGGTCGAATGCACAGCCCCCAAGTTCATCAGGCTGATATATGAAATTTTTAGTCGTCAATTTTTAATAAAACAACTGTTTCAGCTCAATATAACTGAATAAAACAGCGGAAACAGAAACTAAACAGAACACTGTGCATCTACTGTGCTTTACTTGCCACCCAACCTTCACGATAGAGGTTGTTCTTTGTTCCTTCTTCTTGTGGCCTATATATACTATATACTCGTGAGTCGAAAATGAATAATCATATGGTCAAATAGCGAACTGTTAGAGTCACGAAATAAGACACTAGCTCCCATCGAATTAAGACAAAGCAAATGGTTTTCTTGTTTAATATGCAGGTCTTTTATGGTCAATGATATTCTTTTTATTCCAAAATGACAGTGTTTGAAACTCTCGACTTCTGAGTGCTATTGTAATCATGAGGCAAGTTTTTTGTTGTTTGTAAATGCTCGAGGGGCTGGGATACTGCCCTCTGTCAAATGCCTGGCCCCCTGGGACTCATCTTCTACCAAATGTCGGGGGGATGATGCTCACATTTGGAATTGACTTGCACATAAATTGTTTAATGTGGGTATTTTGCGTTTTGACTCTTGGTAATACAGTAGCATAGTAAATAGTACTTGTTAACATAATATTTGTAGACATATATATATATTTAACTTTTGATAATTTATAAGTTTTTATTTTGTGACTGTTGTGTGTGACATATGAGAACTGAACACAGTTTGTGTTCAGTTCTCATATGTACCTTTGTTATAACCTTTGCTAAGCCTCAAAAAAAAAATACTTTGACTTTGTGTAGTAAAGCCCTTGACTGGGTTCACAGAGGCTAGATACACACTCAAATGAAGAAAATCTTGGGCCCATGTGCAGCCAAAATACACATCGCTAATTTGCTATGTTGCCAGCATGGTGAATACCCGATGGTGTAGTGGTCATCACGCCTGACTAGAATACAGGAGACGTTGGTTTGAGTCCCAGCTCTGGCATGACACCAATTTTTTCGGATGAGTGTGTTGTAACAGTAAATACATAGTTTGTGTTCAGTTCTCGAACTATCAGTCAGTTTTTAAATGTGTTAGTTTATTTCTTTTTTTGTTACTTAAGATGCCAGTGTTTAATTTTTTTTTTTTTCAGAATGCACAGTGTGGTACTTCATGGAGGCGAGGCGTGGTAAGCAAAGTTTTTATCAAATTAAAATTTAACCAGCCAACTTAGTTTGAATGAGGAGGTTAAAAAGTCAGTTGAAAAAATTTATTGATAACCCAAGTGGATGATCAAGTACTGCATAGAAATTAGAGATGAATTTGTTTGAAGTTATTGGCACTTGGTCTTTGCTCTTGGAAGCTAGGTACTAGATAGTTGAAAAATCAGTGTCAGTTGTCTGAATATTTTGGGTTTCAATCAAGGGTCATAAGTGGTTTATGTTCATTGATAAGTATTTTATTAAAAATATTCTTTGAAAGAACCAGAGTTGAAGGAACTCTTGTCCAAGGGTGAATGAACAAAACTTTATTTTTGGCATTCCTATTGTATATTATTTTGTTTTTACAGTCCTTAGTGCCTTGCTTTGTAAAGCATACAATATCATTAGTAACTCATCAAGGCAATGTTGTTAAAAGTGGGAAAAGCCTATTGGGCAAACCTTCTTGGGGGAGGGGTTGGGGTGTCTGTAGTTGTGAGCATTATCACTAAAATACACATTAAATTTTTTATTATAGTTAAATTATGTTGAAGTCCATTTGACCAGCATTTATAAAAGGTTTCCATAACTAGTGTTAAGCTGATGAAAGTCTTTGACTCCCCAAGGACAAGAAACTAATCCATCGTAGGTTAGCTCCCAGTTGTGTGGATTTGAACAACTCTTGACTAGTAAAGTATCTTGTTCAAAGACACAACATAGAGGTCTGCCTAGGGTTTGTATGTAGTTTGCAACCCTAGTATTACAGGACTGGTCAGACACAATAACTGCTCTATCTTTGCTGCCAAAATAGTTATAAAAAGGAACTTACAGTAAATTTGATTGGTAAGGTAAATGTTTTAAGAATGTCAATTTATCTCTTCAACAGGCAACAACCAAGATGTTTATAAATGGACAGTTTGTAGAGTCAAAGTCAGATAGATGGTTGGATGTCCATGATCCAGTGAGTGATAAAATCATCTTATTTGTAATCACTAGTTAATGACCTCCAGAGAAAAGAGAACTTTGTGTTCACAGAACTTTCCCTTTTTGTAGAAAAGACTAAAGAGTGCTCTATTGTTGCAAGCTTAAAAGATTCTGTAGGAATTACTCATCTAATGACTACCAGAAGGTTTTTGTTACAAACCTAATATTTAGAAAAAAAATTTGGTTTGGTGCTAAATCCAATAATGATATAGCCCATATTGCAATATGCAAGACTAGAGTATTAATTTAAAACTCAAACTTTAAAACTAGTTTTTCCATGTACTTTGTAACTTCCTTATATGGAAATAGTAGTTGATAATTTGAAGTGTACAAGATTAAACTGCACTACTAGCATCTTGAATCCTTTCACTGAGCACAAATTTTAGGAATGGAGTAGGGCTTAAAAGAGATGGGGTTTACGTTAGGCTTAAGCTCTTAAAATTTGGGGAAAGGATGGGGGTTAGAAAGAAAGCTAATAAGATTGTGGCCCCTGTAGTTACCAAAGAGAGCTAAATGGATGTTTTCAGTGCTCCCATGTTGGCCTGTTAAGAGGAAGAGGTATGCAGCCATAAAACCAACTGACAAACAAAAAAATCTCATATTATTGTACATAGCTAGTAGTTAGGGTTACGAACTGTTTGAAAGTAATGTTGGCTGTCATGTTACAAGGAAAATTGCTTTCAATTCAAGAGCAAGCTGTGTGATATTATAGACTTTATATAAATTATATATAACATAAACAACTACGTTTAATAATAGAAGTAAAACAATAAGGTTGTTGTTGTTTTTGTTTCCGAGGCAACCAATGAAGTTTATACCAAGGTACCAGAGTGCACTGCTTCTGAAATGGAGGCTGCTGTTGAGGCTGCAAAGAATGCATTTCCTGCCTGGTCAGAAACATCGATTTTGGCTCGGCAGCAGGTGATGTTTAATCTCCAAAGCCTTGTTAAAAAGAACATGGTAAGTGTTCCAGGTTAAATGCTGGTTTCTAAATTGACTTGAAAAGGTAGCTGGATGATGCTAGGCTGTCCAGCTTGCTTGATATTTATAAGCATTTAACTCACGATAAGTTTATTTTGTAAGGCTGTTCATTTATCTAGTACTTAAAACTTTTGATTTTTGGATTATTGCCTTGAGTTGGGGACCCAAACCCCAAGAGGCAAAATTTTTGTGGCCTTGGGCAAAGTTTTGGTAGTTAACCACATGTTTTCAATGTGTTAAAGTCCCTGTAAAGCTTAATTTTTTACTTTTTAGATTAAAACTGTTTTCATCTAAGAACTCAAAATTAAAGTAAACAAAGAAAATTTTCCAACACCTAAGTATGCTTTTTAATAAAAAAAGATTGGAATTTAAATTTTGACCGAGCAGGCTGGGGACTGGTAACCTGTGATGTATAGCAGCAGGGAGTTGTGTGGATTTTGTTCAAAAAATATAAGAAAATTTTTGTTTCAAATAATTTCAAGGAAAATAACTTATTGGTGTAAGTTATTAACAATGTAACTATTGTTGCCAGAATCAAATGTTTTGAGATAAAAAAGATTGCCTCTGCCTCATGCCTCCTGCTACGGCAGCATTGTACATTTCAAGCGTAAAAATTGTAACAGGAACAGCTAGAAAATGTTTAATTTTTGAAAATTATTATTGTTAAAGGGTTCTACTTTCCATCTGGAAATTAAAAAATTAAGGTTTATAGGGACTTTAATAATCTATACTACATAGACCCTCATCTGTAACTGTGTGCACAAGTCAGAATAACAACAACAACAACTTTATTTATCACCTCTAGTCATTACATTTGAGTTCATAAAAATGTAAATTTATTATATAATTTAAACAAATAAGGGGTATTGACACCTGCAATAACCATATAGGGCTAATGAGAGGCAGGTGCCAGCCTGCAAAAAAAATTATTTATAAAATAAAAGTATATAAATAATTGTTATTGTTTATCATTTTAATAACTCTAAACTGATCAGTTGCAAAGGATCCACACAATCTTGCAGTAGTAAGCCAGCCGGCTACCTGTTTTAAAAATCTAGCAACCAGCAATAATCCATTTTAGGGTAGCATTGACTACCTATAGGTGGCAAATTTGGGTCCCAAATTATGTAACAGTATGTAAAAACCAAAGTGAGCAAAGCAACCCAAACTTCTCATGAGTCCAGTCTGTCACACTAACAAGCGATATCATGATCAACTTCTTGCACAGAAAGAGCTCGCTCAAGAAATAACTCGTGAACAAGGGAAGACACTAGCAGATGCCGAAGGTGACGTTATGAGAGGACTGCGTAAGTATCACTGTTTTTTGTATATACAACTTTGAGCCAGTTATCTCCTTTTCAATAGGCTTTTTCTGTATTACTTTCCACTGCATACTTATAAACAAAACTTTCAAGTTGATCTAGGCGCTCAAAAAAACAGCAAGTGTATGGAAAATGACCACTTAGCCTTAGGGTTCGTTTGTGTGCAGTGGAGCATAGCTCGAAAATGGAGTTATCATTGCATTAATTTTGCACTACTGAGTAAATGTATTGCTTTGCACTTAAAATTTCTCAACTTCCCGATTCAGAGAGCTTTGCTCACAGCAATTACCAAAAATATGAACTAGTCGATACCAGAAATCTGTTTAGATTGAGATTTTAATCTACACCTGGAACTGTCATGTTTGCTAATAAATGGAGGATCCCTTTATCAGTTATTAACTGACCTGATATTGATTCCAGAGGTTGTGGAGCACGCTTGCTCTATTACATCTCTACAGTTGGGCGAGACAATGCCAGGTGTCACTAAGGATATGGACACTTACTCATACAATGTGCCACTGGGCGTCTGTGCCGGAATCTGTCCGTACGTAAATAACTACTATCAATAGCTTGATTTTTTAAATAGAAAGGTTCCCATTATTGGCTTCTGGAGTTTTTGACTTTTGCATAAAAAGTTTTCAGGATCAAACTATTCTCTACAAGCAATTTTATTTAATTATTGTTGTAAAACATTATTTGAAGACTTAGTTGAGGGAAAATGTTTGAGTCATAATAATATATTTGATGGTATTGATCTGGCAATGAGCACCACATGATCGATTCTAACCAACATAATGACACACATACTTAGATAAAAACAATTGTTGAACTGTATATTTATTTACACAATAATTTTGAAGTCACTTTTACTGATTGATGGTTTGAAAAGAAATACTATTCAAGGAGTTCGATATTAATATTTTTTTCAATTTGTGCTTCTAGATTCAACTTCCCAGTCATGATTCCTTTGTGGGTAAGTTTCTTTACCCCTTGGCCAGAATATCTTTGCCCTTAGGAATTTTTTTCTTGTTCACACATTCCAGGATTTAACAAACTTGACCTCTTCACAATTAGGGGTAGAGGAAGGTAAATCTGAGACTATCATTCTGAGTAGCTAAGATGACCTTTTTTAAATCTAAGACTTTGCAAAGCAGCTGAGACTGAACAGTGTGATAAAAAAAATTCAAGACCGATCACAACTTAAATGTCGAGACACCAAGCAAATTTCAAGCAAAATAGAGATTTCTAGCTCTGCCAGCCATTTTGTTCACAAGAAAATCAAAGACTTTGAGTCCTAGAAAAAATAAAGAATATGAGACCTCAAGACTTGACAGTGACAAGGTTTTGAGAACTAGCTGTAATTTGCAGAGACTTTGTAAAGTACACATGACCATTAAGAGTCTGAAAATGGAAGTTGTTTCAACAAATTCTGATCTTTGATTTTTGAAAATTTAGCAGTATATGGGTTAACTTATGAAAAATCTCTGTCTGCAAAACTATTCAAACTTTCTATAAGAATTAATTTGATTTACGTATTTTTGTCTCCCTTAACAGATGTTTCCATTAGCTGCAGTTTGTGGAAACACATTTTTGTTGAAACCATCAGAACGAGTTCCTAACTCAAGCATGTTGTTAGCAAAACTGGCACAAGAGGCAGGTTTACCCAATGGAGTTCTGAACATTATCCATGGTTCTAGAGATGGTGAGGATCTTATAACCTACAATGCATGTCATTTTATAGTAGAGAAGCTTGACTCTGTTTCTTTGCTAGCCAAGACCTTGTGAACTCTAAGAATTTGGGGAAAAAAAATTCACCAAAAATATCAGAGCACTTAAATAGAAAGATTGCAACTATAGGTTGGCAGTTAGGGGTAGGGAATGGTAAATCTGAGACTGTCTTGGCCTTAAAGTTTTTAAAATCAAAGCCTGAGAATTTGGAAAGCAATGAATATTCTTGGGTTGAAATGTTACAATACAAAAAAACGGAGACCAAGTCTTAAGAAACCAAGACACCAAACAAATTTGGAAGCAAAACAGAGATTTTGAGCTCTGCCAGTAATGCAGAGAATACAAGCCATTTCAGTCATTTTCATCATCATCATTATCACCATCATCACCAACATCATTATCGATTATCATCATCATCATAATTATCTTTAACACCATCATTATCATAATTATCTTTAACACCATCATCATCATCACCATCATCATCACCATCATCACCAGTATCATTATCATCATCATCATTATCTTTAACACCATCATCATCATTATCATAATTATCTTTAACACCATCATTATCATTATAACTATCATCACATTGTCATCATCAACAACAGTGCTTTTGATTATGAATTAGTAAGGTATTACTTTTTAAAGCTTTTCAATTTATTGCTGGCAACTTGTTACTCAGCTGCAAGTTTTTTTTTCTATCAACATTTCAGCTGTCAACTTTGTGTGCGACCACCCATTAATCAGAGCAATCTCATTTGTTGGATCAGATCAAGCTGTAAGTTAATGAAGCTTCTAGATCTCTTTGTTTTACTAATCACTAGCTATGGTTGAACCCTGATAATTCAAACCCTCGTTAACTCGAAGCAAAACTGATTTTCCCTTGGATTTGCCTTGTATATTTACTGTAGTTATTTATCCCCTATAACTCAAAACCCTAAAACTTGAAACCCCACTTTTTCGAAGAGATTTTTACTTCTCTTCAGGTACTTTTCTTTAGGATTTTACCCTTGATAACTCAAAGTTGATTTTCACTTTTGTGGATTAATGATTATATGGTTCATTTGCGATCATGATGTTCAAGTTGCTTGCAACACAACACAAACTGCTTTCTTGAGAAACAAACTTGGCTCTGCCTTCATTCGGTTTTGAAAGTAAAGGACCCTTAGCAGGGACAACTTTTTTGATGTTCACAAATTGGAAGCTTCAGTGGCAATTGATGTGCTTAACACATACAATCTATTTTAAACAATCGATTTGTTTACTTTAAAGTCTGGCATTGAGAAACTGTGCAATGTTATTGACAGATTTTTCAACAAATGTTAAAGTGAGCTTTAATGCAGAAGAGCAGCTACTTTACAGTACTTGTGGTTTTCGTGCTTTTGCTTTGTTATTTTGTACTCTTACAATGTTAGAAATACTTACAATAAAACATGTTAAACAAGTTTTTCAGGTATTTTTGTTCAAAACTCTCTGTAACTCTAAACCCAGATAACTCGAACTAATTTCAGTTTTCCTTGGTATTTCAAGTTGTACCGGGGTTCAACTGTAGCTTGAATTGCCTTTGTCATTCCAGTCAGTCCAATTAATCCACCACATAAAGAGCTAAAGTCTTGGAATACTTGTCTACTAATTTTGTTTTTTACAGTGAGGTGTTGTTTGCAATAGTTAGCTTAGAAACTTTTCTTTAGTTTCAAGTTATGTATAACTTTATTCTACTTTTGCAATCACTCAAACATTGGCTTGTTTGTATTCTTTTGTTTGTTTGAACTATTCCATCTCAGTTAGTGCATAAAAGTAAGGAAATCTCTGTTTTCTTTTTCTTACGGATTTTTCTTAATTGTTAGGGAACACACATTTATGAAAGAGGATCCAAGAATGGAAAGCGAGTGCAAAGCAACATGGTTAGTTGGTTTTGTTTTTGTTTTTTTGCTGTATGTTAATGCAGATAATAATAAAAAGTTATAATCTGCGTGTATATAAGGTGAAGAGCCAAAAAGTGTTTCCTGCACTTGCAATCACGGTTTTACTTTTATACATCAATTAACTCTTAACTTATTACAATTTGTAAACACTTTGTTACTTTATTTTGTAAATTTCCTTTCTTGTGATTTCAAAGGATAACTGCATTAAGTCGATAGTGAACGTTTCTTTTCAAAACCTGCCTTCACTTCAAT
>JAOBAT010091481.1:0-17488 GCA_026413305.1 Hydrozoanthus tunicans
GTAGTGGTCATCACACCCTACTAGTAAATCCGGGGAACGGGGGTTCGAATCCCATCTGCGGCAACATGTTTTTCTTTCTGTCTATTCTATATATGTATTTCTCTAGGATGGGTTTCCCGTATATTCGTAGAATTTATTTCCTAAATGTGGTAAGAAACACTGACGAGTAAAGCAGATCAAGTTTCTTCTTCTTTGTTTCACCGACATGATACTTACCACCGTTACTATTTTGTTCCTCCTCAAGTTCAGCTCTGCCAAAGCTTTCATCCCAGAAATGTTCGTAACGTTTACTATCTCGTTTCCAGCGAGATTTAACACCCGCAGCTCTGTTAAGTGGTTCAGATTTTCTATTCGGGTAATCTGTAAGGACCAAGAGTAAATTTTAATATGTCAAACCGGAAACTTCCTAGTACACAAGATTATGCTTTCTGTCAATGTTCACACAAAAAATCACAAGAGTTTCTCGAGCACGAAATCCATTGCTCAAACGCCAAGCCACCTACCAGTAATGAAATTCTTACAGGAAGCAAGCGTACTTAATACTAACAAAAAACATTTGTTATCGACTAACAGGAAAGGGGTGTGATCGCGCCTTAGCTTAACCCTGCCTGTGAGGGCCAGCCTGTGTCATCTGATTGGTAGTTGCAGCTGTAGCCATGTCAAATCGGCTACAAATTAATAACTAATGGTGGCTGAAATTGTTTTAATTGATTTAATGAAGGGCGAGGCGGAACTCAAAATGACCCGTGCGTTCAGGGTCAGGCGATTTCGATCCAGTGCGAGACCGTCTACATGTTAACGTGTAAAATGTTTATTTTGCCTTTTTGAAGACGACGACAAAAATATGTACATGTGGGTGTACTCTAGGCCCAAACATGATTTTGTTTAAAATAAGTTTGTCTCAATTTACTCCTCGATGTTTGAACTTTTCTTTTCTTTGGGTTTTCATCTGAGAGAAATTATTCGCGCTACCAAGTTTAACACGCATCGACTTTCAAGGAAGCTTAGAATTACTGTCAACCCCACCTTGTTGCTGTACAAATCCTAAATTCTAGGAGTTTTTAGGAAATTTAAGAATACTGTTAACAAGTTAATCCTACCTTGTTACCATGTAAATCCAAAACATCAAGTTTTGTCAAAGATTCCAAGTTGCTGATTCGTCTTATCCTGTAGAGTGTTTATAAGAACATTTTAACGTATGAGCGAATGCATGAAAGCAACCCATACGCGAGGCCAGCAACCCTCGTTTGCCCCTTTTTTTTCAAAGTCAGGGCTTTAATGCAAATGTGTAGTTTTTGTTTCTTACAGAATCTGTTTCATTAGCAGCGTTTAAAGATAAAAAATAATTTATCTTTATTACTGTTAATATTATCATTCTTCTTCTTTTTATTATTACTATTGTTATTACTAGCAATTATTAATTAATATCACTTATATAAAAAATGGCTGAGAAATTCTAGAACATAATACAAGAGCAACAAAATTCCATTTGGACAACTGCAACTTGGTAAATGAAGATAGAAAGAAAGTGCTCATCAACAACAAAACATTTTTACCATGATCTTCATATTACATTATAAATCAATTAAATGTTAAATAAAGTAGAATAAATATGGCTGGTCGCCCGAAATAACTCTAAAAAGCATAAAACACATAACAAATAACTCTTTTATACACCAGCATACAATTGGAAGCTAACACAAAGATTTTTTAAACAGTACCTGTTTTTCCCTAACATTAAAACTCTCAGAGATCGCAAAGAGCAGAGTCCTGATATATCCTCAATTTGGTTGTCGTAGAAGTCGAGAAAAATCAGTCTCCTAAGATTCGACAAGTGTTGAATTCGTGTGATCAAATTGTGTTGGAAGTTCAGCAGCCTCAAGTTGTCTTCTCCTTCCAAGATCGGACACATGGTCAGACGCCTCCTGAGCAATGAAACAAAGAAAAAAAAATTGAAGCATCGTCAGGTGACAACACAAAAAATAATTATTTATCTTGTGTGCATAAGCGTTTAGTTTTTAGATATGTTTCGTGTGCTACAAAAGTCATAGTTAGTAACGGTCTTTAAACTATATTTTCTCAATTTTACTAACGTTTTTCAGTTACTGTGCTCACTTAGTGGGTGGCTCCTCCTAAATTGTTCTACGATTGGTACAGGATTTTATGGAGCTGAATTAGTTGCGGAATTTCACAAAATTGGGCATCCTGTATGCTGATGTGTGTTTCTATCTCAACTGTTGTGTGTTTCTATCTCAATAACACACACAGTTTGTCTGTATAAATTTGGAATTACACTTTTACTCGTACAAAAGCCAAATCTGTCTGTCAAACGTTCTTACAGGGAGCTTGCAAAAGGCGGATAGGGAGGTTTTGGATTAAAGCTATTAACACTGTAGTCGGCGGTGCGGTGGCCAAGCTGTTAGTGTGTTTGACTCGAAATCTTTAGGTTGCGAGTTCCAGTCAAGGAAAGATCACTGCGTTGTGTCCTTGAGCAAGATACTTTACCAGACTTGTTCCAGTCATAGTTAATATACACAGACTGGTTAAGAAACCACTGTTGTATGTCTTTGTTCGCCATTTTCTTTTGTTTTCTGGTCTTGACCGTGCACAAAACTTGCAGAAAACACAAAAGCTTTTGAAATGCAAATCAACAAGTAGCCAGTAAAAACATTTTCACTAACACCTGAAACAAAGAATGTGAACGGTCGCGGTTCGTTCAGCATAAAACAAGGCATTTTTGTACATTCTTTGTATTTCCCTTTTGAGGTTTGCCGGCTTTCATAACCAGTCCGTTTATTAACTTATAAACGAGAACCAGCTTCTACAGGGAACTAACCTGCGATGAATAAGGGTCCTGTTCAGCGAGAGTTAAGAATTCTCACCCGCTTCGTAATACAGAAGCCAAGGATAAGCAATAAGCACTGGTCATAAGGGGAAATTGGCACGAAAATGGAGATAATTTTAGCACTATGAATACTTCAATACCAGTAGTTGTTTCATGACGGAGCAGAAGAGTTCACAAATCGTCCGAAAGGACTTTGTGGTTGGGTGAGCGAGTTGTATATCCTTGAAGCCAATTAACTTATATTTTAGATTTGAAAAAGAATAAATTCGAATACGATGAACGAACTGCACAACTAAAGAGAAATGAAATGGCAATTGGTTCTCCTCCCCCCCCCAAATTTAATAAAACATAAATTTGTTAAGAGCTCAAGATTTTCTGAAGCAATATGAAACTGTACTGTATAAGTGATACAAGCCAAATCTTTTGAACGACCTGTTTACGATGAAAGGGCAGAAAGAATATGGGTCTACTTCCAGTCCCCTATTAGCTTGTTCTTGTTTTTCAGTCTTTGGTTTCCAGCACTAAAACGGGACAACTATACTTTCCTAGAATTCACAAACCTGTCAAGATTAAGTCTGTCAGGATTGGCCTGTCTTTCATCTGGTAATCTGTACACAATCGGGACGCCTGGTGCGGATGGAGACTCCGCAAACACAACACGGTCACCTGCAACCAAAGCCAATGCAAAATTAATACTTTAGCTTGTTCTATTTGGCAAAGTGATCGTGCAGATGATAAGAGGGGAGGAAAGAGACTAAAATATTGTACAAAACAACAGGATTGCACATGTATGCGAGCTAATAACGTAGACACAGCCAGTTAAATGGCATTAAGACCGTGAGGTTTAAGCCTTTACTGGACCCCAATATTCTGACCCTCGTCAGCACGGCATAGCTGCAAAAAAACTCTCTCCTCTGAAGAGGCTCCAGATATAAAAAAGAAAGCTACGCGCGCACAGGAACTCCCAGCAGACAAAATAAAAGCATAACCGCTGTTCACAGTCTCCGCGAGCGAAATTTATTCAGAGCCTCTGCGAAGGAGAGAGTATCAAACAGACTCAAATTCCCACAGAAAGAGTTGCGAGAATATAAACGTTCTGCTTTGCGGTATCTAACAGGTGATATAAAATTTGTAATACTCGGCTGACTTTTCGTCTGAGTGCGTGTGGCAACGCAAAAGTAGCAACAAGGAGTTTAGCTCGAGAGAGGTGATACAAAACAGAAAACACAACTGGTAGTTAAATAAGCGCAAGCAATAACTTGTCTCTCTCAAATGATTCTACCCAAAGCGAGAAACAACTCTTGCTAACTCTTTACCAAAATGACCAAGTTTATACATGTATAGACCTGTTAACCACCGTGTAACATCCTCTATATATGTTATTGTATTTATATGCTCAAATTGTGTGTACTAAGTTATACTGTTGTTGAAAACAACCACCTGTAAGGGCTACTCGAGAATGGTACACGCTTAGCGTGAGCAATTAACGTGTAGCCTAGTGAACTATATTCTCCCATATCACCGCAACTCTATGATTAATAAAAGTTATAATTACAAAATAAGTTGTTGTCGTTGTGGTATCAATGATAAAGGTACGCTAGAAGCATCATTTTTACCGGGACAGGGAAATAAATTTAACTGAGAAACAGCTCATTTCAAGGGATATCATTTTCTACATCGAACAGACTGTCATGTTTGAAGGCTTGGAGTAGATGTCTCATATTTGTAGGCCTGGAGTAGATATCTAATATTTGTGGTGATATCTCATGCATACTTGTAAATCTGGAGCAGATATCTAATTTATGAAGGCCTGGACTGCAGATACCTAATTAATTCTTGATGGCCTGAAGTATATATATCTCAAATTTGGAGGCCTGGCCAGTAGGTTTCTCATATTTGTAGGCCTGGAGTAGATATCTCATATTTGTAGGCCTCAAACAGATATATCTCATACGTTGGCCTATACATGTTTTGTTTTATTCACGCTACTGCCTTATTCTCTTAATAATGTACATTTGGTCGACTAATGCGCAAATTCTGGCCGTTACAATGTAATACTTACTTGTCATGGCAATGAGATTAACACGATCAGAACGGCAACTTGGAAGATACAAATCTTTTTTTTTCATCTCATTTGGCTATACCTGTTGTTCTGAACACCAATGTATGTGTTCTCTAGATCTGGGAATCTTAAACGAAGCAAAATTTTTCGCACACGTTGAAATGATGAAAAGAGGAAAACAGAATACAGCTTCGTTGCGGCTTTTAACATATGCACCACAGTGAATGCAATTTATCAATTATACAAAAGACTTCAAAAGCTTCAGAAGAAAAATTATGTTTACAATAATACAAATGGAAACGGACATCAGTTCGGCGATAGCTGACGTGACGAAATGCACAAATAAAAATTTGGTTGTGTTTTAGAGTCTCAATCGAAAACTGAAATTCTATACAATCTGATTTTATTTGTTACAGGTTTTAATACGAAACAAGATGACAGGCTTGCTGAAGCAAGAAAAAAGTGCCGTTTACATTTCAAAGTAAAATATGCATATTCCAGTAGGCGTTTGAGATAATCCAAATTTCATTACTGCATCGACCAACCAGAAAGAACACTCGTAATTTTACGAAACAAATCGTCTGATCGTAAGGCAATAAGACTGTTCAAAACAATTGAATGTGTCTATTCAACTACTGTTAATTAGCAAATTTGTAGTCGTTAGCAGATTCACTATCACTACATTATCACCTGCAACAATGCCTTCAAGAATATCGATAAAAAATAAACTAGACAATATCTAAGACAATTTGGCAGCTATGGATTTAACTAACAGTGACTTATTTTGCAAAAATTATCCGACTTTTTTCATTATGGAAAAAACGCGTCAGGAATGTAATTAAGGACACATGGGACAAAACTGGAGTGTTTGATTAAAAAGCGAGTAACTCGTAAAGTATTTGGCCAATCTGCGCAACAAAGTTAACAGTTTTTAAAAAAGTAAAGAATGAAGTTTTTGAAATTGGCAATAGTTTTAGCTCCTTTTTTGCAATTCATAAGCTAGTACACTTTTTAACAAAGACACTAATTTTTTTTCGAGTATATGGATTTGTTTGGCTATGGAAATCAATTTCTAACATTAACAAATTAAAGTGTTTTTTTTTGTGCTTATACATTAAGTATTGTGAAATCTCATCAAGTTCTTTTTTGTTTTTTCCTGTTTTAGACAGGATCAAGATCAGATAAATTGATATAGAAATGTGTAATTGAGTACCGGCAAAGTCAGCATGATATTTTTCTGTCACTTTTTTCAAACGTTGTTGTTTCTTCGTAGGTAACGATTGTCTCCTGTAAACATTTTATTTCCCAAAGGGACTTGGTAATGACTTTAAACTGCAAAGCTACACAGTTGAGATAATCACCTTTCTGGCACTGAACAAGATTGTTCGTTCAATTTAGCTTTCTCCTCCGAAAAATTCCGTTTTAGGCCAGACAAATGTTTTGATAAATATATTTACAACATACACATTTCACGAATTAACCAACCAAATGTCCGGCATCAGTTCAAGGGTTCTTGCGGCTGTTCTTTCATACTCTACAAACACACGCTTTTTCTTTATGAGAACTAGCTAGTAAATAATTTAGCTGAAACTGTAACTATTCTCAAAACTTTTTTGGCGTTGTTACATCGCACGTTTGTTATTCGCAGATCAATTTGCATACCGATTAGCTAGAAGCAAAAACTATTCAGTCGCACATCAAAAAGTTTAAACTGAATTTAACTTTGTTTAGAATGAAACTGTTATACTACTGATCAATTTGAAAGAAAAACTAAGATACGGTAGAAATGTGGAATCATAAACTTTACAACTTCGTCTGTAGACAGATAAGATAAAAATATCATTCAACCACATATGCATCAAAATGTTTAAAAGCTGATAAGGTTATAGTCAGCTTGAAAGAACAACTCAAATACGGTGGAAGTATGTAATGTTAACCTAACAATTTTGTCTGTAGACAGAGATATAAATATTATTCAATCACACATCAAAAAGTTTAAACTAAACTCTGTTAAAAATAAAATGAATCTGTAGTGTTATATCAATTTGAAAGAACTCGAATACGGTCGAAATATGTAATCTTAAACCTAATGATTTTGTTTGTATAGAGATAACAGACAAATATTATTCAATCACACAACAAAAAGTTTAACTGAACTTTGTTAAAATGAAATTGTTATATCAATTTTAAAAAACTCAAATACGGTCGAAATATGTAATCATTAACCTAAGAATTTTGTTTGTAGACAGATAAGATACAAATATCATTCAACCACACATCTAGAAGTTTAAACTGAACTCTGTTAAAATGAAACTGTAGTGTTATCTTAATTTGAAAGAACTCGAATACGGTCGAAATATGTAATCATTAACCTAACATTTTTGTCTGTAGACAGATAAGATACAAATATTATTCACTCACACAACAAAAAGTTTAAACTGAACTCTGTTAAAATGAAACTGTTATATCAATTTGAAAGAACTCAATATTTATACGGTTGAAATGTATAACCATAAACGTATACAATTATTTCATCTGCGGATTTCATTCATTAAATTTAACTTCGGCCTATGCTTGTTCTTGGTTCGCCGGTAAAACTCTGTCAGAGTGTTTTTGTGATAAAACGTATAAAAAATTGGAAGATAATCTTTTTTAACAGTTTACCTGGCGCCCTTGCCATGGTCTGGTCTAACCCTAGCGAGACCACGCTCATTTTCCTCTCGTCCATTTCTCCGAGTTTTGAGATTTACAGCGAACTCTCTCGACCCGGCCAGCTAAGAACAGCTACGCTCAGTTGTAAGTAAACATAAATCTTTAGTGAGTGTGAACTCTACAAGCAGTTGTAGTCTCGTCATGAACTCTCTGCAGATAGAAAGATGTGCTATGTAGGATCAACGTTTGTAGGTATTAAGTCATGTTAAGCTTGCCAAGCTTACTGAGTAAAGCACCTTATACACAGTCAAAACAATTCGAAACAAAATGTTATGGTAAACTAAAGCATATGAGTTCAATTGTTTGAGTTAAATTTGACCGTAAATAATTAAACACTTTGAAATATCAGTGGTGTATCAGCTGACTTCAATCATAATCATATACAAATCCTTCCGTAAATGACACTATAAAAATTTATAGCTAATAAGAGAACAGTTTTCCACAAAACTTTTGACTTCCTCTGATCTATAGGTGAAAACCAACTTAGCTATATAAATAATGCGAGTTTTAACTAGTTTCAAAATAAAGCTTCGAATAATGCAAGGCCTTGATCGAAATAAATTTTATAATCATCAATTATGCAGCTTTGAAAACTCGCAGGTTGTTCTTCAGTGTTCTCTGAAAAAGTAATTTGTAACGATTTGCGCAAATTTTTCTTTACACAAAAAACAGACAATTTTTTTAGTTCAAAATTTTAATGCATCTTTCAAAATTCAGATTTTCCTTCAGAGTTAAGGATATTATAGACTGCGGTCTGTCTTTTATTGTTTATTGCAATCCCGGAGGTAAATGTTTTTTACATGCATTTCTCGAGTATTCTTAAATACACGGAGTGCTTTACGTCACATTGTAATAAATGACTAAGGCTTCTTCATTTGATTCTTAAAGAGAATATAGATTCTTCATGCCCCACAAGTAGAAATAACAAATCACACAGATCGACAAACTTCTCCACTGTTTTCGCATCGTCTTCTTTATGAACCAAGTCTTCAAAACTTCAGTGCTACTTCGCAAAGAACTGAATCGCCAGTGATTCTTTCGTCATCTCTAACAAAAATGTTGACAAGAGGTAATGTGTCGAAAAACACGCTTTCTGTATGTTGTGTGTACTCTGATAAAATACTGGCTTTTGACCAATCAGAGCGCGCGTTTTATCATATATGTTATAACAAGTACTGTATTAACTGAACTCATCCATTTACCTATGGCGTACGGGATTTCGGCTTGGGGTAGTTCAACCTCCGTTCACCTACATTTAATAGCTGTCAGGTCCTTCAATACGAGCTTTGCGACTAATTATTATCATTGCCTATTTGGATAAACACGTAAATACTTTGGGCCTAAAAGTTAATATCCTTCCTTTGGACCTTTTGGACTCTCCTGAAGGTCGTGATGACGTCATCACGTATGTTTCTTCTGATAAACAAAACATTTCATTTTTTCCTTAGTGAGATGAGTCATGGAAATACGTGCCAAAAATGCGACAGGTTATCGCATGGTGTCGGTTGTCGGCTCCTGTTATTGCAGGCAGACAGGTTTTTTGAGCCTCGTGGTTGAAGTTTTGAAATAGGTTTTGTTTGCAGTCGAAATTAAAGAGAAATGCAAGGAAACTTTTGAAGTATGTTAACTATGTTTTGTTATCTTTCGTTGGAACACTTATTGTACCCAATCTGCCACTTACGACAAATTTTATATTCTGTAGTTCTCGAGACATTTTTCTAGAAGAGGAACCGATATAGGAGCTCGAATCCAACTACCGTAAATGCTCTAACCCCTAGCCCCCGAGGGGCTTTCTTTGTTGTTAGACCTTCCAGACGGGGCGCTAATCAGAGAGGGAGCTCGTTAGAGAGAAAGAGAGGGGGGGGGGAAGGGGGGAAGGGAAAGGGAACTTATCTAAATTCGTCATTAGCCAAAGACAGAAGCATAACGCTTAAGTAATGGTCTGTGTAAGAGCGAGAGAGGTGAACGGCAATGGCATGCAGAAAGGTGCTATTTGGGGTATTATTAAACTGTTGACCTGATTGGCTAAATTTTAAAAATGGACAATACCTTGATAAGTAAGCTGATGTATTTCTTTCCAGTCTGCTCATTTGTTCCTTTCTAATTGAAACATTTCTGTTTTTAAACTCAAGAAAAATTTTATGTGGGGAAAAGCTATCAAGCTTTTCATGCAATAAAGTTACAAATTTAGTAAGATGCATACTTAAAGTACATCAACGTTTCACAGTTGAGGTGGGGTTAATCAGTTTGAGTTGAAAGGGCATATAAGCTTACAATACCTGGCAAGAACACTTGAGCTGTCTTGTTGTTTTTTGTCTGTGCACCAGCACTAAATGATTGTCGAGTGAGACCAGACTGTGCATCTTCCTCAGCTCCGACAAGATCCTGGCCATAAATATTATGGGATGCTGCAGCAAGGGCATTTTGGTCAGAGAAGTAAGCTGGTGTGGGTTGAAGCACTTGACGCTGGACTTTATGCAACTCTCGAAACAAAGGAGTTGCATGCTGAGGTCGGCTCTCTTGACCAAGTTCTGTATTTGAGTGGGAGTATTCTACAAACAATGACAGAGATGAAATTTTAAAAAACAGAACCATTTATTCTGGCAATATGGTGCAGGCAACAGGCTAAAATGGAGAATTTGGCAGATGTACATTTCAGTCAACCCTTCTAAAAACTAATTTAAACCCTGACCTTTGGCTTGCGCTAAATTGAGTATGGGTCAGACCTAAAACTCATGTAATTATGCTTGCAGACATAAACAATACATTTATGGCAACTGTGTGTTCAACAGTTTTCTACTAGTAGGAAGTTCTTGGGTATTGCATCTTTTCCCCGAGCTTTCATTCTGCACCTCTGGACCCAATTGTTTGATGTCTGGGTATTAGCTATCGGAAGGTTTAGTGCTTTCTGTTTTCAGCAGTAAAACTATAATGAAAGTTGTTCGACACAATTTTACCAATTACTTTAGGGGTCTTCCAAGCATGTAACAACCAAGGATAGAAAAATCAGCAAAGAGTCAAAAAAATTTTGATTTATATTAGCGATGCCAATTAGCTTTTAATTTATCCAGGGGATGGCTTATCTAGGCTTCGTACAACTGGGCCGGAATGCTATTTCCAGTTTTTACTTCGATTTTCTTAAAAATCAACAAAAATTAAGAAAAAAATACTTTAAAATTTTAAAATTATAATAAGGACTATAATCTAATTGGTGATCACAAGTAGTCTGAGAAAAGAGTTCAGAAAACTAATGGACAAAACATGCTAAAATCTAGCACCTCAACAAGGGTTTTAAAAGAAATAAAGTAGAAGTTGGAAACTGAAAAGTAAGGGTTGGAATTATTTGAGGGTCAGAGACCTGAGCAACAAGGGCCAAAGGCCAGAGTTTTCAAGGGGGGTCGCTTTAAAATTTAACGCACAAAAAGAATCCATTTCCTTCATTTTGAAGGCCAGTTGTTGAAAGAAGTATTGTTTTATCATAGTTCAAGTTTCTGGATTTTCTTGCACAATCAACATTCTATATCAATTAAAACTGCTGGAATTTGGCTATGCTTCTACTGTTAAAGTATGTATAGATCTTAGTATATGATTTATTGTGTACAATATCCACAAATATATAAGTCAAACAAAATAACTCCTCTGTGAGCGTCTCTGTTTCCTCTGTCTTAATGCATCTTATGCAACTGAGTTCTGAGCATCTGAAGTGAAAGTAGATTGGAAACAAGGATTAAATGTCGCTTACAATACATGTGTTGCCTTGTTTGAAACCCCTGCTCAAAAGTATTATAAATAATAATGCCTTACGTAACACCGAAGAAGGCTTTGACTCTACATTCTCATTTTCTTGAGAAATGCCACTGTACTTGCTCTTTGCACCAACAACCATTGCACTGCTTGAGGAAGAACATTCTAGCGGTGTTGTATCTCGAGTGTTTTTGCATTCTGCAGAACCCTTGTGATGTTTTAAATAATTGTTTTTAGGTTAGTACATTTAAGTTTGTTAGTCAACAAAAGGCACTTTAGATGCAGGGTTCATACTCTTTTGACTATATGAAATTCCATGACTTCGCAATTTTCCATGACCTAGCATTGTTATTTTTTCCCTCAATACATCAAATGTCTCATTTTTCCCTTTTCCTAGCATAATGCAAGCTAAACAAGGTGAAGAAAGGGGTGTTTATTTTGAGACATATATTGATTGGTTATATTTTTTCTTAAACATTGTTACCAATTGATCTAAATTCTGCCAATTTTCCATGACTTTTCATGACCTTTTCTGGCCTGGAAAATTAAATTATAAAATTCCATGACTCCCCAGGTTTTCCATGACCCAAACAAACTCTGTAGCTGTGAACAATCACACTTTATTTAACACTTTATGCAAGGCCCAGGTTTCTCAGTAGAAGCCGGCAATCGGCGGAATTCCGCTGGCTGTTCGGACGAAGGTAGCCACCTGTAGTGGCTGTAAAATTTCTCTTTGACTTAAAAAAAATGTGCACGTAAAAAAAGATATCAAAAATGTAGCCGTCTGTTGATACATTTCGGCCGCCTATTGAAATTTCTAATGAGAACGCTGAAGGCCAGTGTCATTTTGGGGAATAGCCCCCTTTCCCCCGAATTCTCAGACTAATTACTTATTTTTTGTTATTGTTCACATTCAACAAGATCTAAAGTCTAGAAATAACTGGCAATTTAAGCCTGAAACCATAATTCAACTTGACTGTCCATCAATTTTTTTCAAAATACCCCAGAGTACCCTGAATTATCAGTAAGTGAGAATAGTTTGCCAAATATAATTTCCTGGGAAGCATTTCCCCAGACCTTGGTAGAGCCTTGTGCCATTGGTGCTTGCTAAAATCCCCATGCCAGCCCAATCACAACAAACTTCTGCCTGCCCTGTTATGGCATGTCAAAAATTTCAGCCAATTACAAAGTTCGAAAGTAAAAGGGGGGGGGGCAAGGGAGGCTTTAAACTCAAACATAACAGCTATAACTCACAAAGCTTTTAAAAATGCATTTTTTCAAATTCTTCTAGAACAAACAATGCACTATATAACACGTACTGTTATAATTATTATTTAATTGAAGTAAACAAAGACATTCTCAAGTCCCCTGAATTCATGTTTCAACCCCCCTCATCCAATTTGAAGTGGAAAATTTTTACATACAAAATTTTACTCTGATTGTTCAAACTAACGAAGTTTCACAGTACTCTAGATAACAATACAAATTTAAGAAAACCAAGATCACATATTGAATCTTATCTACTTTTGAAACCACCAAAACAATGTAATATGTTTTAAACTGATCTTAAGAGTTTACATTATGTAGGTTAACCTGTTTCATTTGAGGACGCTCATTAACTGGAGTAGCTTGTGCTTGGAGGCTGTTCTGAAGACTAAAGTTCACTGCCTATAAAGACAACCATAATGACATCATAATTAGCACTTTATAATAAAATAGAAACCAATGTTCTAATTTATGATTATGAGATAAAATTATTATTAGGATATTCATGAATAGAAATTGAATTAACTTTTTAATATAAAATAAGAAACAAATAATATATTTTTTACTATAACATGCAAGACGAAAAAAAGATTGAACATGTAAAACCCTAACATTAATATACACATATATAATACATTTTATATATACATATACATACATATATAATATAACACACCACTGATTACAATCGTTTCGACACTCATTATATATATAAATAAAAAGACATTGAATCAAGAAAGCTTTGAAACATGTTTTGTGAGTGGAGGGGGCAGGGAGATAGGGATTCTGTTCATTTGAGA
This sequence comes from Hydrozoanthus tunicans, assembly GCA_026413305.1. Classification (NCBI taxonomy): domain Eukaryota; kingdom Metazoa; phylum Cnidaria; class Anthozoa; order Zoantharia; family Hydrozoanthidae; genus Hydrozoanthus; species Hydrozoanthus tunicans. Next base: position 13,430 of record JAOBAT010091481.1, read on the forward strand.
AAATGCTAAATACTTTACATAGTTACGTTTAAAAATTAACAAAGTCTGCAGGAATACAAAATTATTACAACTGAACAAGCCTGATTGGTAAATGAGAGTTTAAGTACATGTTACACAAAAATTTCAGAGTTAATACTAACAACAGTTCTAAGTTATAACCCGATTTAGGTAGCGAACAGCACAAACTAACAGAAAGTTGGCCATAATGATTGAGCTTCCAGACGAAGAAAACATGCAAATAGGTAAGTCAGGATATTAGCTCTGAGATTTTGAACTAGTAGCAAATAACGGTGCAACTTTTAACCTTTCCTACTCCTGTGTTCCCCTTTAACGCTAAACATCAACGCTACACAACAGAGGATTAGCTCGGAGCCACCAACTTGACCGGAGATGTTAGACTTCGTGTCACTTTAAATTACAATATATCATATATTCATAAGGTATCACATTAGTTACTTTAACTCGATCTGCTTCTGGATTTAGCCCCGGTTAGACAGATTATGCTCCGATTACTCTTTGATCTGTTCTTGAAAGTACCACACGTATGAGGTTGCGATGCATAAAAATGAAAAGTGAACTACTGACTTTTCTAGTTTCCACCCTTTTTTAGTTTCCAGTTTTGTACTCACATCTCGTGCAACAACGCGTCCAGTTTTGGCCGCTCTGCTTGGATGATGGAACATCACACGGGGCCATTTGACATCTTGTATCAATAGAGTAATAGTTTTACTAACGGACTTAGATATCAATTAAAAATGTATTAATACTAGGGGGAAAAATACTTGTCTACAAGCAACTAGTATCCGCCATCTTGTTTTCTTTGCAAGCGTGCGGCTACCAAGCTCTGGTTGCCTGGCACCAAATCACTGTCAACGAACACAGAAGTTTTACCGCCAAATGTTTTGAATTTACCAGCCCCTCGCTCGGTAGCCGAAACGACTTTTCTTGTTTTAGCAACTGTCTCTTTTTTCTTTAATCTATCTTTAAAAGGTGTAAATTGGGTTGAAAATTACAAACACGATTTTCTTATTTCTTATAATTTATGCTCAGTACAGTTTGCATGCAGCGTTCAGCACTCAGTTCATGACTTAACATTAACGCCGACCCACTATAGCTACCCAGGGAAAATTTTCAGATTTCAATTGGTATTTTTTAAGGTAATTTTAAAACCGAAAGGTATTTTTAGGCTGCGAGCATAGCAAAGGCTTATATATGTTTCCTATCAGTAATAATTCAATCATATATCTTTTTACTAGATTATGCTTTATTGCAATATAAAAGATGCGGGGTTTTGCCGCTATTTACATTTTACGATTTTACACGAGCTTTCAAGAAAATGCGTTCGTTACATGACTTTACATGTCGGTGAAGAACGAAATTTTGAAAAAAGCTGAAACGTTCGTGCATCGATGTCTATTTTGATTTACGTGAATCGTAAATTTTCAATTTTATTTCACGTGAACAATGCACGTTACCCCTCCCCCCCCCCTTTCAACCCCAAACTATCCAGCAGTACGTATTTACTCAAGAAAAAAAAACATCAGCTGTCCCCACGGGGGAGGGGTGTACTTCGAGAAAAAAAGGATTGGGATGCTCGTCGGGAAATGTGAAAAAATACGGAAAAACGGATATGGGAAGCAAGATATCAAAGAGCAGGATGCGAGACCTCAAAGGGTGGGAGGCGGGATGTTTACATGGGATACGTTGCAAACATAAATCAGTGATTCTGGTACAAAATGAAACAAAAGATTTTTAAATAAGACTAATCAAGCTCGCTACCTGTAACCTATTTTCTACACGCCTCGAGGCGTATAATTGCCTCCACAGAATTAATGCTTCCATTTCTTTCGGTTGGCTACGATAGTTCTTGCCTTATCCCATGACCGACAACCTACTTCTTTCCTCTCTCTCTCTACGGTCCTTGGGTCTTCCTTTCTTCAAGTTTTCCCTTCGGGCGTCCATATCATTGCAGTGTTACAGTCATTCCATTCTTAAAATATGGCCTATCATTTTCCACCTACGTCGCTTTGCCTTCTTGCTCAAAGGCTTCATGGCTGCTTTCTCCAGCTGCTCTCGAGTTGTTTCCAAGTATTCTCTTGAGTCACTTTCTGTGAAACATGTATACATTGATTTCTTGATTAGCTTATCATCTCCACTATTCATTTTCCACGTTTCACATCCTTAAAGCAAAACGTGAACCGTACCAGAGTCTTAAACTATCTGAGCTTTGTTCTTTTGCTGATGCTCTTGGAGTTCCGAACTATTTTGAATTTGACAAATGGCCTCTTGCTTTAGAAAGTCTGTTCTTCAAATTCCTCTTCCTTCCTTACAAATTGTAACTCTGTGGCAATTGAAACGGTCAGTCTCAACTTCATTAAAGTGCATATAACGCTAACAACTTTTTTGGGACCAAGTCATTTCACATACAATTTCAAGTACTTCCAAAAATTCGAAATTTGATCTAATTGTCTTTTTTTTCTACAGTGGCTCAAGCTAGAAAAATGTTCAGACATCTTGGTTCACGACCGCGTTTTCGGGGGACTGGGTTGTGACGTCATTCCCGACTTATAATATTGAGCAAATGAGATCTTTCTAAACACAAAGGTACAAAAGAAACTTCCGAACTGTATTAGGAATTGGAATGTACCTCTGAATCAAAAATCTCTGATTCATTCGTGTCATCTTGCTGTGTTTTGACGTCATAACCCAATCTCCTTAAAACGCGGTTGTGGACTAACAAAACTTGAACTTCAATTGTGTATAAAACATCGAGATTACAACCCATTTAGAAAATTATTTTCTTAAATGTCCTTAGTTTCCAAACCCTTTTAGTGGCAACAAAAATAATTGTTAGTGTTATAGGCACTTTAATATCTTGGCCATCATGCAACCCTGACTCTCCGTATTAACCCTCATCACCTAAAGTCGTCTTCTCCTTGTTGAATTTTAGCCTGACTTGTCTCGCCTCACTTTTCATTCTAGTTGTTTTACTTTGGATACACGATTTTTTAATAAGAACCAGTAAATTTGGCCGAGGCTCATTGTTCTTAAATTTTTGTCGATTTGAGCCTCAAAGCCCCTTTTTCCCTCGAACCCCCAGCCTCAGTTTGTTCTTAAATTGTTCTTAGATTTTTGTCAATCTGAGCCTCATCGTTCTTATAAAGTTGTGTTATAAAAAACGCGTGTATGTTGTTTACTATAAGAGAGCAGCGCCGATTCGTTTGCAAAATCGAAATCGTCGAGCTATATTGTCTATACGGGTATGTGCCGCTTGAAAGGGTATGGTTTTCAAGCCATTTACTCTGGGATAGGGTCTACAATCATAGAAATTTGGTCTAGAATAGGATTACGTCTAACGACATTGCTAAGCGGATACAAAACCTGTAATAACTAAACATTAAAATCCAAAATACTTGAGCGCTTTATACCCGGGGTTTTATATCGAGTCAGATGTTTTTGCTTTTCTATGACACACAGTGTAAACAAATCCTGTTTTAGTGTTGGGATTTAAAACGGGTACTCTGGTATAGGGTCACGAAATTTGCAGAATTTACTCTAGTAAAGGGTAGGACTTTCGCAAACCCAGCGGCACACCCCCACCAAAACTATATTGAAGTACCCCCCCGGGGTTAAACCCTTGTATGACGCATGTTTTTATGTTGAATCATTCATATTCTTCTTCCTTATCTTCTACAGCACACTCAAAGTCGTCATAGAGTAGTCTTACCATCCTTATGATTTTGTCTGGGATGCCCTATTCCCGCATGATCAACCACGATGGATGGAATCGAATGCCCTTTAATTCGAAGTCAATGAAATATAAAGATAAGCTCAATTGCCGTTCATTGACCTGCTCGACAACTGTTCCTCAATATGAAAATTTGGCCTGTTGTTCCCCTGCCCTTTCTATACAGTAAATCCCCGCGAGTAAGAACCTGTGTTTTGTTCAGTTAGGCTAAACAGGTTCTTACATAAAAGGTGAATAACAAAAATCTAGGGTCATTAGGTTCTTAATAGGTTCTTATTTCTAGGAAGCTCTACAATTCTGCTGATATAGCT
>JAOBAT010091492.1:0-17487 GCA_026413305.1 Hydrozoanthus tunicans
CAATTTTGGTCAAAAAGTGATTTTTTGGCGCGTTTTTCCTCTTTATACTACTCCTAATACTAAAACGACGTCATTTTTACGTTATTTTATTGGTTTTCACCCAGACATTACGTCATTGTTGACCTCTGACCCTGTCTGGCTTTAGCATGAAAACGAGGCATATAGGCCCCTATTCCCGCAAACTACTACTCAAGGAGGATGCGGGCATAAGCCAAATATCATTGCCGGGATGTACATGAGTGGGATTGGGGTAGTTGTGGTTTCCACAGAAAGAAGTGTGCATCTGTTAGAAAGGCCCGGAAGATGAAGAACCAAAGTGTGAAGGGGAGCCATGTAAAACAAAGAACGTGCTAAAGTGTGACCGTCATTGGACTGCATACAAGATCTAGTATGATGCCTGGGCACAAGGAGCAGAAGAGGTGATTCACCCAACACTGGGAAGAGGTAACTTGTGCGAAGCACATTTCACAGTAATGCCAGAGCTTAGGTCCAAGAACCAGAGTTTGTGCAGGTGCTATTTTGGGATTGACAGCTATTCATATTTTTTTTTAGATTATTTATGACAAGATATTTTACAGCTAAAATTATTAAGCAACCAGAAATGACAATCAGATATTTAAAACAGACACAAAAATTCAAAATGTTTCACATATAAGTAGTTTTTGTATATTACACGATTGAATAAATGTAAAAACGGTATGGAGCCCTGTTCATTATTGAAGGTGCAAGATGTTTTGTTTTTGAGAACCCCACGTAACATGTGATATGATTTTTCTTACCTTCAAAATATAAAGTATTCTCTATTTTTAAATTCAAGGCAATTCATAGCTATTATAATTTTGTCTATAATTCATACAAATGTTCAGTGGGTCAAGAGATAGTCAGTACAGCATACCTATGGTAAAGATCTAAGAGTCACAAGAGAGTGACACAAATCATGCCCATTAAACCCCAAGATATAGACTTGTGACCCAACAGTGCACATACAAAAAATGTTTAGTTACCAAAAGTCTGGTAGTAAATGATACACATTATTTGGTAGTGTTATCATAAATTTGTAAAATTAGTATTCAATATTTTCCTATTACCCCCTCTTTTTTGCAGGGAATATAAATTTTAAATGGTGATTGAGATTGTAACCCTTTAGTTCTCAAGATGTGTGAGTTTCAAGTAATTAATGTTTAAGGGAGATTTTCAAAATATAATTGTGGTATACACAACCAAATATAATACTAGTAGTTCAAGTATTAAATAATTGCTCACACACCGATCACCGTTAACAATTTCGATTTCTTGAAGTGATGTAGTGCCTTCCTTTCCTTCATTTTCCAATATTCCTACAAAACTCTAACACTCCGCAATTGCCACATTAATTGTTCGTTCAGGAATTCCCTCGCGTTTGAAGTCACGTGACCAACACTGGTTAGCAACCGTGCCCAGTACTTTCTCGGTATCATGCTTATTTCAGACTTCGCTTCCGGTAAAAAGCAGTATTTTTGACGGTAAATATCTAGGAGATCATTCTTAAAATATTGTACAAAAATTCTATTTTTAGAAATGGGAGATTCATTACTTCCTTTTAGGATAGAAAAGAACTAAGTTAGACGTCGATCTATTTTTCGAAGTTTTGCCGGTTCAGATACATTAACAGATGATTTGGATAATGTAGGAAGACCTCACAGAAGTGACTGGCGAGAGATTTGACTATCACAAAACACGACCTTGTGTAGGTATGTACTCGATTGGCCGACTCAAGTGCGAAAATTAAGAATGAATTATGTTTTGACCAAAAAGTGCTGGTTTATGATTAAGATTCAAAATGTGAAAAAGATAAAGTTTCTTGTTTCCTGGGGTCTATTCACTCATCTTTTTCTTCCTTTCACAAATTTGTAAAGAAGAAGCTACAGAAAACTGTACAAAAGAAGTGAGTCGTGGCAATTCTTGCATGTGGCAACGCGTCAGTCGTTTCTTTATAACCTTTTGGAGATTCTATTACCTCCCACAAATTAACACTTTCCGTAGTTTGCCCTAATCCTTTTGTCAAGTGATATGTTATCTTTGTTCTTAAGATTTTACATTTATTAGTAAATTTCTCTTACAGCTTGCAGTGGCGTTTGAGCAAACATCATACTCAAATCCTTAGAATTATTTAGTTTCCGCACTCAAACCCTTAGTAATTGTTCGTAGATTACAGACTCGATTACTTTCACTTTATGTATCTGGAAGAACACACATTTCATTGATTTTATTATTCTTCTCGCTTAATATAGTGGTTAATTAGAACTTTGTGGTATCGAAAATATGATCGAAATGTTATGAATGACACGAAAAAGTAATTGCCAAATTCATCTCCTGTTCAGACCCTCATGTTCAGAAGACTGCCATTGACTTTGACTTAAATGACATAGAATCCATCTCATACACAAGAAGCAGGTGTTGAGCCATAGCATCAATCTCGTAGACAGGAGGCAGGTGTTGAACCAAAGCATCAATCTCATACACTGGAGATATTTGTTGAGGCAAAGCATCCATCTCATACACACGAGGTAGCAGAAGAAGGAATTCGTCGATAAGATTTGGAGCCCGCGGAGTGATCTTCACTTTGTATTCCCAAAATCAGTGGACAGCCTAAGAAGAACTCGGAAGTTTAATCAGTCTTGGTTGGAGCAGTTTCCTTGGCTAGCTTATTCTAGATACCTAGAACGAGCTTTTTGTTTGCCCTGTGTTTTATTTGCGAAGAAAGATGGCCGAGTTGATAAGTTAGTCTGGTCGCCCCTTACTTTTTGGACAATCGCCTTGGCACGTATTCAAAATCACTCAAACGGAAAATGTGAATCGCATAAATTATCAGTTCTAGCGTGTAACAATTTTCGTAGAACCGTACCAACCGATCAACAGCTGGAGAACGTATTGCGGCAGCAGATTCCTTAGAATAAAGAAACTATGAAGTCCTAGTTTAAAACTGTCATTTTCTTTGGGCGAAACAACATCGCTCACAGACACCGGCGTGAGTAGTACTCTAGGTGGATAGCGGACGGTTTGCCTCGCTTTCATGCCCAAACCAGACATGTTGACAGATGAGTTATGACGTCATGTCTGGGTTAAAACCAATGAAATCCGGTCAAAATGACGTCGTTTTAGCATTAGTCTCGGTATAAAGAGGGAAAACGCGCCAAAAGGGCACATTTCGTCAAGATGTCGCTGAAAAGACCCTATCCTATGAAGACGTTTGCTCAGAGATGTATTGCTGTAGAGGAGAATTTAATGTTTTTGATTGAGGACCTGAGGGAGGTGAAAGAGGATGCGTCGGAGGAGGAACAGAAATCGAAAGCGTTTATCCAATTACATCGAAGGTATGAGGATCTGATCTGCACCGTCGGGGTCAACCTGGGGGAGACGTTGGAATATGAAACCCGTAGATTTGAACAAATAGCGGAAGAGCTGGATAAATTACTGGATGAGGCGCATCTGTTGACCAAAAGTGAAGTGAAATATGAAACGTGGCGGTTGATGAGAAGGAATTTCACAACGATGAAGAGAATGTTGGTGCAAGCCAATGAGGAGGAAGGCGCGTGAGGATAAGAAGGGGTCCAATTTTTCCCAAAAATTAGTTAACGCTCAGACTTGAACAAGTGAAGATGTTGACCATTCACCCAAAAAAGGAAGAGGAGGAGAAGATGGATGTTGAGAAATATGACGTAGGAAACTATGAGAGATTGGCCGATGAACTGATACAGAAACTGATGACCAAAACAGACAAGCTGGTCACCTTATACTACTTTCACAACCGGTGCCAATGTGAGAAGTGGGACATGTTGCTGAAGAGTCACGATGTGATCTTGGAAATGCTGAATGGGAAGGCGGATTCCGAAATCCCGCGTTATCACGGTCGGGAGTCGTCACCCGTGTACAAGTACGAAGAGAAGTGTTACAAGTTGATGAAGAAGATTAAGAAAATTGTGAAAGACCTGAAGATTCTGTGGGACATCGAAGAGAGAAGACCGGAATGTACCACGTGGAAGAGGATGCAGTATCCCTGCATTGTGTTTGCGGACATTACAGACTGGTTTTGCTCATAAAAATGTAATTCAAGAAGGTGTTAATAAAAAGGAGACGAGATATTTGTTACAAAAAAGTGTCTTTTTAATTCACGTTCATGTAATACAGTAGCTGGGAAATTCAATTAAGATAAGTCCATGAGGGTTTGCAAGTTCAGGAGGTCGTTGTCACTCATCTTCTTGTAGCCGTAGGGGTAACTTTGATAATTGTCACTGTCCAGAATTCTCTTATTAAACACCAGGCGGTATTCTTTGGTCAGGGGTTTGGTCAATAGATTATATTTCGCCGAATCCCGAACGATCTTCTTGGCTTGGGTGACGGGTACTTGGCGTGGTTCCGGTTCCGGATTGACAACTTCATCCAAGACGTTTTGTTTTAACACCTCGTAGTTGAGTTGTCTAGACCCTTCACAGTTGAGTCAGAAGCCTCGTACCTTGCAGACAGTGTGACCCTGGTTGGTCTTGTAACCATAGTTTTTGGGACCCCCCGAGCAAAATTCGGTAATGTAATCCCCGTCGGCCAATTCATTCTTGAAGTCCCCTAGATAATTCCCTAGGGCTGGGAGGGGTTGACCTTCAGAGTGACGAAAGACGACGGAGTCCGTGTCAAAGTAGAGCACGCGTTCTTGCAGCAGGTCGAGGGTTTGATAGAGGCGTAGTCGAGCATGCGCAGTAGTGAAGCAGGCAACGAAAATGTTGAGATTCGGGGCAAGGGGTTCGGAGTACCTCTTCATTTCATGCTTGACCTCTAAACAATGGGGGGTGACGAGATGCACTTGCTTAATGGCATTTTGTTCTGAATTGAGGAACTTGTGAAGGGCTGTGGGTTCGGTAAAGTTCTTCACCTGGGTCTTGTTGACCCTTTGACCCAATTTACCCCACATGGAGTTGAGCATCATCTTGGCCAGGGCGCGGCGTCCCGGGTTGTGATCGATGGAGGTGGGGTCAAGCATGATGCCTTCTTTTTCAAAGTAGTTTGAAACATGAGCGGCCTTGGCTTCGTCGGTGTCACACTGCGAGGGCCAGCCGGAGGCTTCCTCTTTAATTTTTAACCACGTGTTGACATAATCCCGAAATAACCCGGTTTTGGTCTTGGGAAAATGCCACACCTCGTGGATCGTGGTGATTGTGTACCCCTTTTGGACCGCCAATTCTATTTCGGGGGTACACCACGTGCCTGTCAGCATGCGTTCTTTGTCTCGGTGGGGGCACTCGATGCACTTGCGGTGTAGAGATGCGGCTATCTGTTCCTCCATACACGTTCGACAGAGGGGGAAGGTGAGTTTGCCTTCGCACCGGTAAGGTAGAACGGGGTGGTAGAGCTCGTAGGGAGGTACGATGGACACTTTAGCCAGGCCAAAGTAGGCGGAGATGTCGGTGGTGTCGGGACTGTAGATGAATTCGGGGTGGTCTATTGGATACTTGGCGTTCTTGTTGACGTAGGGATAGAGACTGGTGTAGTCATAGTAGTGGATCTGATCGGAATGCGGGAGACCTGTCTCGTCGTTGACCTTGTGATAGAGGGTGACGGTGTTCGTACGTCCTCCAAAAAAGGCATCACGAGGGTTTAACGGTTCCTCTAAGTTGAGAGAGGAGACAAACTGACGTACGGGGGCGTTGGTTGTCTTTGTCTCTGTCCATTGACACTCCCACATCTCGACGACGTTGTAGCCTTTTTGACGTAGGTCATTGATCTTTTTGACCGTACGTTGGTACACGTCGGAAGGCGTACAATTGAGGAGTCGTTTCCACACTTCACGTCGTTGAGGGTAGCAGGTGGGACAGCCATGAAAGAAACACCCCTGGAATTCATACACCGTGTTGGTTTCACGACAATACCCGTCGACGGTGTGACGGGTGTTAGGGATAGTGAATTCCCCCTCATTGCGGGCGTGTATGATGACGACGTTGGTGGTGTGCATGACCCACATCAACCACTCTATCGAAGCAGTAGAGTGATTGGTGGTCTTGCGCCAACCTCGGAGAGGTTCGGAAGCAATGGTATTGGGGGAAAGGCGATTACGACGGAGGTCCCAGTTGCAGGCGGAGGCGATGGTGATCTTCGTAAAGGGATTGAAAGAGGCTTCTTTTTCAAAGTCCCGTTTAAAGGTCAAACAACCCTCTTTCAATAGCTTTACGTCCGACTTACAATAGTCGACCAGTTCCTTTTTGAAGTCGAAGAGGACATTGTTGGCGACCTGTTTGTCGTACCAGGTGTCGAAGGCAGCCCTACCCTTGATCGACATGGTGTCGGGACCATAGGTGGAACGAGGAGGCATGGGACCCTTGTAGTCCTGGTGCTCCGGGGTGTTGAAGAAGTGGGGGAAGTAACCCTTCTTCAATTCCGTCAGGCCAAAGGTCTTGGGAAAGGCGGCAAGAGGCATGGCGAAGAAGGAGAGGGAGTCGATGAATTTGATCCGGCAGCCTACTTCCAACATGAGGATCTTGCCTCCATTACGTAACTGTTTGATTATTCGATTCTGTTTAATGTACTCATCAATGACCGGATAGCCATCGTAGCCCTGGAAGTTGTGGGCTAAGACGGTGACGTTTTGGCTATCGTCTCCTTCGACGAACCCGTCGAGCCATTCGGTAAAATGGAGAACGCAGTGCTCGCTTTCAAAGATGGTAGGAGTGGGAGAGGTGTCGGTTTCGGCAATTAAGAGGTTGGGGTGGTGAGTGCCATCGTGTTGCATGCTCTCAATGTCGAAGAAGATGAGCAGCGAATCTTTGGGTCCATCACCGCCTTCCTCCTCCTCCTCACTTTCCTCCTCCTCCTCCTCCGCGGCGGCGTCGTCGTCACACTCTACGTTGGCAGCGGCGGCTTGACGACGGCGTTGCCGTTGGAGACGTTTACGTTTCAAACGTCGTTCTTCAATTTGAGGGCCGGTCTGGATGTAGCACTTGTGGGAGCTTATGGGGACGTACTCGGTGCAGGAGGGGCAGCGAGCGAAATGACAACGGTGCTTGGCAATGGCATAGGGATCGCGAAGGAGTTTGTAGCATTGAGGACATCTCTTTTTGGCTGCGCAGACGCTGGGTAGAGGAGAGTCTGGGTCGCCCACCAGGGTCCCTCGCATCGTTTTGGTGAGATGGCTTTGGAGGCAGAGGGGTCCGTAAAAGTAGAGGCGACATTCCGAGCAGTAAAGGTGGGGTGCTTGTTGTAACTGGCGGGCGTGAACGAAGTCGGAGCATCCCTTTTGGCGGCAGCAGGTGCAGAAGTCTTTGTTCTCCGTACAGTCGTGATGGCCTTCGCGGCTATAGGGTTTGAAACAGGAGGAACAGAAGAAGTTGGAGCAAAAAAAGGCGGGTAAACTGGAGATGGCATCGTAATGGTGGTCGGAATAGAGAAGAGCGAGCAGGGTATCACCCTCGCCGTAGGCGTAGCATTCATAATTACGTTCCGCATCGACGACAACAATGCAGAAGCCGTCGAGGTCGGGGCAATTGGCAAACTTGGTCAGCTCTTCCGGACCGCAAGGTTGATTAAAAGGTACGTCAGCATTGTGGTGTAAGAGGAGGGCTTGTTCCTTTTGTCTTTTGGTCCCCCGCAGAAGGGTAATGTAGTTCATCGATGTATAATGGGTGGAGGAGGCGCTCTTGGCAGTGACAAGGGCTCGGGCACAACAGAGGTTATCGTTCTTATTGTCGATGCGAATGATAGATCTCTTGAAAAGGCGTAGTTTGGAGAAAGATTGCAACCCCGGTATGTACTTCTTCCTCTTTTTCCCCCCTCCCGGTCGTTGATCCCTGATGTGGACGAACGAGAGGGAAAAGGTGTCGTCGACGGCGAAGTCTTCGTTCGAGTTGAGCATCTTGGTTAAGTTGAGGAGGAGGGCTTCCAGACGTTCAGCGTTGGTGCGCCACTCCCGAGCTCGGAGACCCCACCCATCGTAACCTCGAGTTAAAGTAGAGGAGGATAGCGTAATGTAGACGCGGTCTTCGTCCGGAATCTCGTGATCGTTGAGGAGTTGTAGTATGGGACGTCGTAGACCCTCAACCAGTTCGTCTATCATATTAATCCCTTGCCTCATGGGGTACTGAGGAATCACGTGTACCCTGTAGACATTCTCCCTCACCCTGAGGCGGTTGCTGACCCTCTCGTGGACGGGGTCGAGACGAAATTCAAAAGCAGGGGGAGGTTGAGGTACTTCTCGCAAGTCACGGTCAATGTCTCGGACAACCTCGTCCAATTCGTCCTCGTCCATGGTGGCAAATGAAGGTCGAGGCTCAGTACGACTTGGTTTTAAAATAAAATGAGAAAAAGGAATATGTCCTTTTCGGCTCTCGCAGTAACGGAAGGAAGATTGCGTTATTTATAAATATGATATGCCCTTATAAGGTATTAAGAGGGATACCCCCCATTCCCCAATAAAATCATTTTAAAGCTTATATAAGGGGTCTAGGGCGAAGAGGCGGTGCGTATGTTTTGGTACACCTGTTACGCGTCAGAAGGAAGAAGGTAAGAAGTCATTTTTATAACGTTGAGAAAAAAGTGAACTTTGATAGTATGATTTTAAAACAACACGGAATAGGGGGATACCCCCCATCCCCCTAAAAATCATTTTTATATGTTATATAAGGGACTCGCTGCCGATTGTGGTGCGTACGTTTGTTACACCGGTTACTCGTCAGGAGGAAGAAGAAGGCGAAAGTAAGAAGCAGTTGAATAACTTTTAGTGGTGGGAAAAAGTGAACATTTTTACATTGATGTCATTGTTTCCTCCCCTAAGTTACCTTTCTGCTTCTTGCAGATCCTTGCTAAGAAAGAAAGAAAGAAGGTAAGAAGATATTTGTCACATCTGGTAGGGAATAGTGAACGTTTATTGAAATGTCATTATTGTCCACCTAACGTGACATGTTACTCTTCTTACAGATACTTCTTGTTGTGTCGAAGAGGTGAGGAAAGAAGATCCTGTGTAGGTAAGTAGACACTAAAATAAGCTGTACTGATGAGGCGCAAATGTCTATCTGTTGATGTTGCGTTACTTCAGTTCATCTTACTTCAGTTGTCTTCTTACAGATTGTCCTGAAGAGGTTGAAAGTGATTGACGTCTGAAGGTAAGGTGTGAGTGGTGAGCTAAGGAGAGGGAGAATTGCCATTTTTTCCTAATTGACTTTTTTCCTTTTCCTTAGTTCCTTTTTCGCATCTTACAGATTGTCCAAGATACGTGAAGGCATTGGAAGCAGTGACGTCTGTCTATTAAGAAGGTAAAGATGTGATGAGTGAATTAAGGGAGAGGGTGCATTATCATTTTGAATTATAATTGATTTTGTCCCTTCTTATTTCCTTTTTCACATCTTTCAGATTGTACAAGTAACAAGATACGTCATTGGATACCCAAAGAAGGTAGGAGAGATATTGGGAATTAAGAAAAAAGGATGGGGGAATTAGGTCTAACTCTTTAGTCCTTCTTTCTTATTTCTTTTTCTCTCTTCCTACAGAATGCCTTTGTGTTACGGTCAACATGCGGTCCCTTTGTGTGCCATATGTAAACAGATTAGGGTATCTAGATGTGGAGAGGGTGTGGTCTTTAAGATGGTGGTGGACGAGAGGGGGCCTGGTAATAAGATTTCCAAAGCTCATTTTGAGATGATCTTTAACGAGGTGGGGGAGGAAGAGAATGGGGCTAAGGCGTCTGGTGTTGGTCAGGGGGATCGTATGCATCAATTAGTGACGCAAAGTTCGCGGGGACGTTGTATGGGGCAACATGTCGATCCTTGTTTTGTCTGTCAAGATTTGCGATATCGGTCGGCCGTGTGGGGTTTGAGCACGTGGGAGATTAAGTATGAGAAGACCTTGGGGAGGTGTTTATTTTTTGAAAAAGAGTATGTCAACGAGATTCAATCGGAGGAGGTGTGTGAAGGACAACACCTGGCGTTGTGTAAGGGTTGTCGGGAAATTAGAGCCAAAGTGGACAAGAAGGTGTTTTGTTTTTATTTGGATCGCTCTGTTCGGGGTAGGACCGTGTTGAGAAAATGTAAGAGGGTGGCATTGCAACATGATGAGTGGTTAGATGACGAGACCAGGGGTGTTTATGTTGAGAAACCGACCTGTGAGGCGTTGGGGGGTTGTTGGGGGGGAGATTATCACGAGACTTGTTATTCCGTGAGGAATGAGGAGAGGTTTAAGTTGGGAGCGAAGGATAGGAAGTGTGATGGTAGTCATGTGGTTTGTCGTACCTGTCACATCATTCGAATGAAGGGGCGAACCCTGTGGAAGGTGGGGGGAGACAATGAGCATACTTGGCGGTACTATCAGTGGGGTGAGAAGGAGGATAAGTGGGAGGAGGATGATGGGTCGGATGTGGAAGAGATATTGTGTAGAGAGAATCAGGATGATGACTTTGAGGACCAAGACTACTTGCAGAAGGGGTATAGCAGTGATGAAGAGGAGGATGCGAAGTTGTTGAAGGGGGAGAAGAACCGGAAGAAGAGGAGGGCTAATCTGAGAGGGGAGGGGTTGAAGGCTAAGATTAGGAAATATGAGGAGAGGATGGATGCGGTGGAATGTGCGAGTCACATGGACAAACTACCTGCGGAGATGGTCCTGAAGGTGCGTGAATATGCCGGAGACTCGGGCCTGTATGACCTGCGCATCGCTAGAGAGAGGCGGAAGAGAGAAATAAGTGGCTATGGAATGGAGTATACAAAGAAAGGGAAGAAAGGAATGGCTGTCACCATCAATTATGCAGATGGAAAGGGCGTGACGTCGTGGAAGAATGTACATCAATCCTTGTGGCAGTTACCCAAATGCCTTCTACATAACTCAGTATGTATTTTTAAATTAGATAAAATGTTGTTAAAGAGATGTCCTAAGATGGTGGAACACCTTTCTGTCACGAGATATGTGGCGGATTATTGTCCTATGCATATCAAGTGTCAGGCGGTAAATTCGGATCAATTAGAAAGGTATGAATTGAACGACCCGTTTTGGTATCTTTGAATTCCATCGTTGTAGCGAATGATATCAAATTCGGTGTTGTCGCCATCTTAGTTACATTTTGAACAAAGTTTACATTCTTTGATGTAATGGGTGTGTTGTAGTTCGAGACTAACACCTTTTACATATTTCTTTCTCTCTCATTATAAATCATAAGAATCGAGAAGACAAGCACGTGTGATTGCTTTTCATCCAGAAAAATCTATAAGTAGCCTTTTGTCTTACATTAGGCATCTCGTAAATAGCTACGTTGTTGGTTTCGTATTGCCTGTAGATATGTAATCAACGTAGAATATTCATAAGAATGGGTGGGCGTTAATGGAGATGAGTTATTGCTGACGTCAGTTTTGGGGCAGTGATTGGCAAGATTGACATACAGTGTTTTGCAATTCTCTCGGTGCGCCATGTTCTTCAGGGTCAAGTCCATTAAGACAAATTAAATAGATCATCGTTGTTGCTCTCGCTCAGGGTGTGGGAGCAAGATCTAATGTCACCTGTTCATCTTTAACAGAAACCCAAGGAACTCTATTTTTAGATGGAGATCGTTAGGTTTCTATTAGAGTGTACAGGAGTGGTAACTTTATCTCCGTTTTCCTGCATGACAGTCCAATGAGGAATGTTTACATCGTTTTAGGCTCTCGCTCAGAGTGTGGGAGCCGAAGAAGTGTAACTTTATCTCCGTTTTCCTGAATGACTGCACAATTAGGAATGTTTACGTCGTTTTGAGGCTCTCGCTCAGAGTGTGGGAGTCGAAGAAGTGTCATTTGATATCTATCTATATTTTTTCCTTAGGTTATGCTAGACTATATTTATCTGGCAAATAAGGTCTGGATATTTTTTTGTCGTCACTGTCATGATAGTGACGACGAAGATGATGAGTATTAAATAACTCTTATTCTATTTATAGGTAAGAACAAGGAAGAGTATTTTTAAACCTACTAATTTTCATAGTTTTTTAACCTGCTGTTGTCGTTGGATTAGTACTACTAAGACCAGATGTTTTGTACACGTCGTTGATATAAGGAGGAATAAGTATCTAAGGTTGGGAGACGATGAGTATATAGTGAGTACCTTTCGACCAATGATAGATGTTTTCTAATTATAGGCCTTCGTCAGGAAGTATAACCGATATCTCGAATATCTACGTAAGAGAGCGGAAGGAAACTACTTCGATAAACCTCGTGTTCATTTGATATGTAGTCTGTTTCATGACAGTTTGTGTTATGTTCCGGAATGATACGGGTTTTTTCTATTCGTAGGTTTTTGCACAAGAGTATCATTTACTGCTAAAAGAACGTTATTATTTAGATCAGGAGGGTGTTTATCATTGTAGTCGAGAGGACTACAGTTATATCTGTCACCTATTTCATAAGAAGGCTATTTATAGTCGAACGTGATAGCTAAGACGTTTTTTCTTGTTGTTGCTAGGTGCTTACAAAGAGATATCATGTTCACACAGTCATTGACGGAGAACGTTATTTCTTAGATATAAATGGTGTTTATCATTGTAGCCAAAATTGTGGCAATTATGTCTGTCACATATATACATAAACAGATGTTTTTCCTTCGTTGCTAGGTGTATACAAAGAAATATCATGTTCACAGCATCATTGACGGCCTCCTAGCCGGTGTCTGTATGATTAATCGTCGCGAATATCCCTCGTTGGTTTATAAAATGTTAGTCAAAATGGAGGAAGAAAGGCTTCATATTTCTGAAAATATGTTCCGAAAGGGTTTTTAATAGCTGTTTATTGTTCTGTTTTTTCAGATTATGTTCTCGTGGGACGTTTTGTTAAATCATCCTAGTCATCGTTTTTGTCGTCATATCGTTTTATTGCTAAAGACGTCTAAAGAATTGGCTGAATTTCATCGACGTTGTCCAATAGCTAATTATTTTAATATTGATCCCAGTGGACGTCTCCGGGAGAAGTGTATTTTCATTTATGAAGCGTTTCAACCCGGGTGTCGACGTAGTTTCTATTTTAGAAATGTGCTACTTTATTAAGATGATGATGAATGATGTTACTTTAATCTTAGGTTCAACTAGATGGAGACGTTACAGGATTTAAAACTGAAACATATGACAGATGGAGTTCGGACGAGTTAGGCATTTCTCCCTATCGATTTCATTTTTTAAATATTGAAAGAAGATATATTAATTTTACGAGAGAGGAAGTGACGTTTTATACTATGAATAGACATAGAGAACCGAAGGGGCGACTATATTTTGGTGCGTTGACGCGCGATGTGAGAGTTGATTTTTAATTTTTGTAAACTTTGTAGGTCATTGAAACCTATCCGAGACGTTTGATGATTCATACTCATTGGCATTTGTTTGACGTGGCGAGGATACCGTCGGGGGGATTTGAAGTTGGTTTTCAACTTCATTCTAGCGAGGGGGGGTTGTTAGGAGAGCTTGTCGTCGAGAGGACTGTGACCGTAGAGCATTAATATATCTTTTTTCTTTCTTAGATTGCTAAGGGTTTTGATTGTAGCTGGACAGTGCTAGAAGAGCGTATAGTAACTCAAAACGTGGAGGATTCTAGAACAAGTTTGAAATATAATAACAAGTGGTTGCATGTCCCTTCCGACTTTCGTTTTTTAACTTCCTTCTAGGTTGGGTATCATGTTTGGCTTCGGCGGTGTTTGGAAGGGCGTTGTCGGGGAGTGACGTTGGCTAGGGCGTTGTATTTAAGAAAAAGGCCGGAGAGACTTGATGGGTTTCGCCTTTTTACCGTACTGTCATTAAATCCGTGCACGCTTCGTTAATTCCCTTTATTGTTGTTGTTGTCTTTTTTTAATAGGTTGGAAGCTATATCAAATGTCGGTGGAATAGACTAGCCTTAAGACTGTTTAGTCGAGGTCAAAGAATTACTAAGAGGTTGTTTAAGTTTAGGTTTAGGTTACCATCTGTCGTCAAACTAAGTTTTTAATTATTTTTAGGTTGGGTTTGCTCCTCCCACATCGTCTGAACCGGCTACGATACGTCATTTAGTGGGCGTATGTCGATGGGATTTCTTAGCCAATCGATTAAGTAGCATAGCCGGGAGGTGGAAAGATAAGCATTTTTTACATTTCGATCCGTGTGATTCGCGTTTTCATCCTTATCTACCGTTGCCTGGTTATTAAGACTCGTCTTTTTTTCAATTAGGTCTTTGCGGTTAAGAAAAAGTGTTGTAGTTGGATTCTCCTCCCTAGTCGACTGAGAAGGCGCCTCGCCATTTATACTTGTTATTAAGACGGGTGTTTGTCTTTTTTCAATTAGGCCATTATTGTTAACAAAGACAGATGTAATTGGATAATGTTGTGTAATGATGACGAATTTCTAGAAGACCTTAACGTAACGGCACTTGGTTGTTTCATTGACTTGTAGGTAATGGAGCATCATTTGGATTTTGTCTTATTTTCACGTAGGGCCTTAGTCTTGACGTAACGACACGCTGTTTCGTTGAATTGTAGGTACAAAAGCGCGTCTTTCAGGATGGTTGGGTGGACGCTCCTAATCAATGTGTTTGTGCTATTTCTACTTATATGTTTTGGACCTATTTTTAGGTACGAAAGAAGCCTAGACCTTGTGACGGTTTGGGGAATGATCCTAATCACTGTTACCCAGATCAATGTTATTGTTTTACGAAATATGCTTCCTTTATGTTTTGGCCTACATTCTTGTATACGTAAGCACCGTGACGTTACGTTTAGGACCGTCTGTCGTCATCTGTACATTTCCTTTTTGTTATAGGTAACCTGTGCCGAAACGATAACTATAGAAATGGTAGCTGTACCTTGTGTACCTTACCAGATAAGGAGGAGTTGTCTATTTAATTAGTTGGTTTCATTTCTTTCTATTTTTAGATAATGCGTAGGACATATGTCGTCGTAGCTGGGGATATGCTGCTAAATCGACTATGGTGTTGTATGTGGGGTTATCATGATAGGACCTTTTCTATTTTTCCCTAGATCTATTGTTTGAGATTTGGCGTTGCAGCTCGATTGGGAGATAGATTGAGAAACGAAAGACAATCTCTCCTTTTCTATTTTTCCTCTAGATGTTGTGTTTGAAAAATAACATCGGGCGTTGTTATTTGACCTGGGGTAATCCCCATACGGTACTGAATCTTAATGACGGAGTAAAGATCATTTGGTCTGCGAGTGGCAACGCCTTTACAGTCTCTTTTTGATCTTCTTAGATTACAGAGTACCTTTTATTAACGTCTATTGGTTTCGGGACGGATTACACAGCTAGGCTGGATCAAGGAGCCTGTTGTTATGACTACGAATTAGTCGTTTACCGCAAGCTTGATAGAAAGCTCCGCCCTAATGTAAAGCCTTTTATCATGCTTAGATGAGTGACGTACTTAGCTTAGTTTTTCTATTTTTGGTTCTTGTAGATGCGGGAAGTACTTGTATTTCGAACTGTCCTTGGTTTTGATGAACCCGCTGTACAATTTTCTAAGCCTTGTTGTATGAATTATAATGATGCGGTGATTGATTACATCATCGACCATGATATTATTAATAAACTACGTTGAAAGGAATCTGTTTTTGTGTTTTTTTAGATGAGGGAGTGGCTTATTTGTCACAATATACTTGTGCTAGACGCACCGTCGGTAGAGTCGACCGATCCTTGTCTACCGGACGGTCCCTGTTGTAATGCCTGTAATGAGGCGGTTGTTGATTATATCATCGACAACGTCATTCCAGAAATCAATGACTGAATAGAACTCCTCTTTGTTTAGATGACGGAATTATTAATGTTTCGCGTTCTGTGGAGACCCCGTCCGCCCCCTTGTTGTCGCACGTATCGACGCGTTGTTGCCAGATGTATAGGATCGACGCTTCAATTGAATTAAACTTTGTAATGATGTTGTCAAAATAAAAAAGTGTAAGACGATCCTTTTTTTTTTTGTGTAGATGAGGGAAGTACTATCCTTTCGTGTCCCGTGGAGAACCCTTCCGGGCCCTTTTTTCATCACCAGACGTCTAGGACTACCGCCCCCTTGTTTGATTCAGCAACGTCTAGGAGTGACCTATCAATATGATCGACACTTGAATTTAATTAATCTTCGTCTCGTTGGCGACCAATAAACGCGTGTAAGACGATCCCTTTTTGTTTCCTTAGATGAGGGAATTACTCATTTTCCGTTATCTTGATCCGTGGACCAACTTTCCGCCCCCTTGTTGTCGCACCTATCGACGCGTGGTTGCCCGAAGTATAGGAGCCGCCCTTGTATTTCAGTAATCGTTGTAACGATGGTGTCAATAAAAAGAGTGTAAGACGATCCCTTTTTGTGTTTTTTGTCTAGATGAGGGAATTACTTACGCACCGCGCAATAAGACACGGACAGAAATTCGCACCACCCTCGTGTTGTATGACGTACTTAGAGGTAGTGGCCGATCGTATAGCCTCAAGACTCCAATTTCATTAACAAGGTACTTTATTTACACTTTCAGGGCTAATTTAGTTTCCATTATTTTTTGTACTATTTTTTCAGTCTTGTTTTTGCCTTTAAAGTTTCTAATTCCTTGAATCATCCGTTTGTCGGCCACGTGTTTGTCGTTGATTGATTTGGCCTGGGAATAAGCAATGTCGTGGGCCTTGGCTAATCGATCCAGACGATTGATGCCCGGATCTCCCCTCTTCAGCCTTTTCTTTAAGTGCGTTCCGGGACCCATGTATTGATAGCCGGGCCAATGAAATTCCCTTCCTGTCTTGGAGATTAATTTTTGAATGTCTAATCCCCTTCCTCGTTGGGTACGCCTCTTCCGGGTCCTACGAAGACTCCCCCCGCGTTGTCTTTTTTGATAGCGACGTCTGTCTCTAGGTATGTACATACTGTTCGGTGTTCACCACGGTTTCCACTTTTGGGACGGGGTAAATTTGGACCGGGTTCTCTTCCCCGGGCCTCCACTGAGACTGCTACTCGCACTTCCGCCACTCCCTAGGGCACCGTCTAAGGCTCCCGACAGGA
The DNA here is from genome assembly GCA_026413305.1 of Hydrozoanthus tunicans. Lineage (NCBI taxonomy): Eukaryota > Metazoa > Cnidaria > Anthozoa > Zoantharia > Hydrozoanthidae > Hydrozoanthus > Hydrozoanthus tunicans. Next base: position 16,971 of record JAOBAT010091492.1, read on the forward strand.
CGCTCGAGAATAACGAAGATTGCTTGGGTTGGGAACGGGTCCTTGAACTGACTGGACTAGCTTTGTAGGGGGTTTCGACCCGTTTTGGTGCCGTGTAGGGTTTGGTTCTCCTCCTTGCTTTGGAACTGCCAGGCTGAGGGACCGTTGCTGGGGTTCTTGGTGACGTAGGGGCCACTAATGAAGAAGGGCCAGGGCGGGGCACCGCTTTTATAGTCCCTGTAGGTCTATTCGGAGGCGGCGGCGTACCCGGTAGAAGGCGCCTCCCCCTTTGCAAATCACGTTCGGTGCTGGCGATCATGTGTTCCATCCATTTTTGTAATGACGTCGACGCGATGGCATCGTCACTGTCTTTGTCCACTCCACTCGTCGACGCGGTCGGTAGGCGCCATAGGCGTTTGGTGGCTTTGTGTATTTGACGCCCCAAAGGCTTGATGGCTGCTACCTTTTCGGCCGCTGTCAGAGTATCGTCTTCCAATAAACGTTTTCTCTTAGCCGCTAAGGTAGCAGCCTTGTCGAG
>JAOBAT010091503.1:0-17483 GCA_026413305.1 Hydrozoanthus tunicans
GATCGCCACGGAGGTGAAAAGCGTCTTGGCGACCTCCGTGACGATCACCACGACCGCAAGACGTGTGCAAGTGCGCGTCAACTACTGATATTTGACTTCCGGTTTGCCTCCATGGCAACACCGACGTTTCTTGCTTAAGGTCTCTAATATCTGTAAACATTTTCGTGAACAGTTGTACTTTGTTCCCTTCTCAATAGACCTTAGTATTCAAAAATTATTTTTGCCTTTATTCAAAATAGCCCTTATATCCTCGTTTTTTAAACTTTCAAAAGAAGATGTTACCCATATAGGACTAGTAGGACTAATTTAAATGTACACAAAAGAATATTAAAACCGGCGTTATTAAAAAACAGGATCTGTACGAAAAACACTCTGACGATGAATTTGAATCAAAGTTTAATACGATCATCTCTTGTTTGTGTGTTTCACGAATCACAAACACGAAGGACCTCGAGTTAACTTTTCTGTTATATTTCTACATGGTAAACATTATCTATTTTAATTTCCCTCCCTAATTCGTCTCTAATCTATATATTTGTAGGTTCCGATTTTGTGGATTCACTGATCGGCATGCGGCAAAAATAAAAAAGCAGGAAGGAAAGCCTCAGGAAATAGGCCCCGCATTTTTTTCTCATGATTATCCCCTAAGGGTCGTTTTGCAAATACAGGTGTTAGGGCGTATCAAAACCTAACTTTTAAATCCCAAATAAGAGCGCTTCACGGTAGTTTATTACTGCGCATTCCCCATTCTTAAAAACCGTACGCATTAAAACCAAGAACAACAGTTGCGGAGTATTCTATAGTTGCTCATTAATTATGATTATGTGTGCAAATTGAGTCGTAGTTTGAGTTCTTTGACTGTTCTCAGCGAATGTGAAAAACTGCTTGGTCATGAAGCATTCCGACGTGTATACAAATACTTAAAGGAAGTGAGGTTTGGAGACGTTTTAAAGGACGAAGAATCGATTATGGACGGGCTTGGTAAGATCGTAGACAAGCCAAGAGACTGCTTTCTGGTGGATCAATTACTTTTTATGGAGAAACAAGCAGAAATTGCCGCAATGACGTGATGCGTGACATCAAGCACTATCTAATAGGATGTGTGGCAGTGGCTTGACGCGTGACAAGCTGAAAAACTGCTTTCTAGGCGAATCAGTTTCTCCTCATGAAGAAAAACTTAGATATCGTTACGTGATGCGCGTTAATTCAGAGTCTGCTTCAAGACGAATGCCCTACTCTTCATGGACATAGGCAAACCGAAATGGCTGCAATGAACTGTTGTGTGACAAGCTCAAGCTTTTTGGCGGCGAACCACTTGCTCTTTATTCTTAATAGAAAAAAACGCACAGCCAGAAGCCCAGGAGGCTGCCTCTTCGTAAATCAGCTTTTGTTTTTCTTCATGGGGAAAAAAGATGGCACAGGTCCCTTGAAAATGTTTGTTGATAATACAAATTATAAATAGCTTGCAGTAACTATTCGTGAAATACAGCCAGGGTAACCATTATCAACAGGAAAATAATCTTTTACAGTTTAAACTGTTACTAGCAACAAAAGTCACCCAGGAAACTGTAGTTTGTTATAAGAAAATGCGTTTTGACGCACAACAGCAACTAAATTAATATTTAAGCCAATAGTTCAACTCAGTTGCAAAAACGTAGTTCACTTAAACAATTTTAAGTTCGTCAGATCGCTGGTAGTTTTCAAGCTACTGCATGGGAGTTAGGTCCAATAAAGAAGCAAATTCTTAAAACACTAAACATTAGTAGATGCCGAGCAATCTCGACGTGATTTTCCAACGCCTATTGTCTTTCACTACCAGTGTGTGTTTTTTAGTTTCCGAGTGCAATTTTTCATGTTTTTGTTCCGTACTCGCTGTAAAGAATAGGTTTTTTAAAATTAAAATCGTTATTTCCAAAAGGAGATATCCTTCGAGTCTCTCCTTTCGATTCTTCTTCAGACACAAAACTGGTGCACTGTTTCAGTAGCCTCAGAAAGTAATCACATTCAGTACCCTCCCTCCCCCTCTCAGGAACCCCGATTAGACCCCCTCCCAAAGACCTTTTAGAGCTAAGCGTGTTTCTTACGCGTTTAACTCTAGACTTTGTTGTCTTCCGACGTACTCGGGCATAGTTAGCCCAAGCTCGAATTGAGTTGAGGTAGTTAACCCTGGATTTCTTGTATATTTTTCGTCGTTATTCTTCTTGAAATGGGGAAAACTGGAAAGACAAAATTTAGATCAATAAGGAGGAAGAAGAAGAAGGGATTTTGTGGGACTAAAGGTCCAAATAAGCGGTTAAAGTTGAGCCCTGTTGAAAAATTCCAAGATGGCATCGCCGAAAATCAGCACGTGGTGAAAGACAAACAAATTTCACTGCGACTGTTGTGCGAAGTAAAGTTTTAAATTGAACAGTTTTTGTTGCACTTGTGTACTTGCTTCTCAGTTTTGATATTTATTGCGTTTTTATCTCGGGAGCTCTTCCAGTGACAGGGAAGAGTAGAAGAGACAAAGTGAATTGCTCCCAAACTAGACAATTGTCATTACTGATTCGTACTTCTGATAACATAAACAAAATGGGGAGATTTCTCGCTCGATTCCTAAAATTTGTGTCGTACGAGCTTTGTCACGATACCAGAGTCGTACAGCCGTGGTAGACGGTCGATGCCTTGTTTGGTCGACTTGATAATTGTGACAAAACTGAGTAGGGGCCAATTCTCCGAAGTGTTATAAATTCTGCACCGCAGGCTGGTTCAATGTTAAACCATAAATAAGTAAAACCTTCTAGAATCCTAATAACTGAAAATCTGCTCCAGCACATGTAAGCAGTATCGTTAAAAACTAGCGAACAAATCAAGACTTTTTAAATTTTCTGAAACAGCTTGTTCATCAAATCTTTTTGTTTGAAATTGAAGAATTGTAAACTTGTCCCGTAGATGGTAGTTGTACAAGGGCGTGTATCAACGAAAATTTGACGTAGAGTGCTGCTTTCTTTTAAATATCAAGTTTGTTTATCAAAATTTTAAGAAAGTAAAAACTTAATTTCGGCATTTGCAGCACTTAAGGGACAAAAGGAAAACAGCCATCTAGCTAGCAGAACAACAACTTTCACCCAATGACTAATCATGAACTGGTTTGCCTTTCGAGCTAGTAGTTCCAGCCTTCAAATATGCACAAGGTTTTCCAAACGATGACTAACTGCAACTGAATTAAACGAAGAAAACACTTCACTAAAACGACAGGAAGAAATCCAGTTTCATTTCTAACATAATAGTACACTAAAGCGAGCTTTTAAATAAAACAGTGACTCACTTAACACCAAAGCCCATTTAAAATAGATGAGTCATTTTATTAATTTATTTTTTAAAATCTTGTAGTTAAGGGAGATGAGATTTACTTGCTTTACAGTTTTAGGAAATGTATCAGAAAGTAAATACAATGTAAATTGCAAAATAACGCCACATAACAGGAAAACAGTTTCCATCTATAAACTGGGATTGTCTTTAGTCTTTCTTTTCTTTACCCTCTTCATACGATACTCCAAACTCGTTGACTCTGGTCATGTCAACCGGATACAACCTGGAACGAAAATATAAATACCAGATTGTTTACAAGTAATTAAACTTTGAAGTCCGTGACTACGATTGCTGTCAAGCTTGGTTGAGCAGAAACACCATTAAGTTTAAAAAAAATCATAAAGAAATTCTTCAACATAGACTTTCTTAAAACGAGGTTCGGCAATTTTATCATATCATTTATTATACGCCGATAGGTGAACTACTATTATATAGATATGAGTGTTTTACTGAAAATATGGCACTCGTTGATTTCATACGAAACTACATCCGACATACGAGTGGCATATTTTCCATATCCAGTTTAGTGAAGATATCACAGATGTCATTTCTTTCTTTTTCTCGCTCATTTCGGCGCAAACTAACACTCATCTATATGATAAAAATGTTACACGCTGGCGTGAACATATGAAGTTTATCTCGTGGAAAAAAGGTTTCACTATTTCGTTACGCTCAGGCACTCGTGAAATCTCTTTTCCACTCGAAGATAAACTTCATATAATCGAGTCACCATGAAATCTCCTCTATGTATATGTAGAAAAGCAACACTAACACAAATGACTTCTTTCTTTGTCTCCAAAAGATTATGGGAGAGAGGATCATCTGCGTTACTGAATAAGATTATCAAGGCTCTTACCATCTTTGGTAGAGGTAAATGAGAAATACAAAGTCGTCTCGAAAGCAAGCAAGTCTGTGTGCGGTAGGCATGACAATTATGAAGGCAAAGACGTCGTCAACGAACGTGCTGAACGCCTGTACAGAGAAAACGAAACAGGAAGGACAATCTTAGTTCGTTCTAACAGTACTGAAACGTGCCATCACAACCCCCCTCTAATAAGCCCTCCGTCTAGAGCTTCAAATTTTGGATAAACCCCCAACCCACCTAATCCCGACATAAAGGCGAAGGTGCTAAAACATAATCCGTAATGAGCCCAAAATGTATTTTATCAACGGTTGTATTTATTTCAGTTTTGGAATGACTTGACCTTACTCCTTCGTCCCAAGGGAGAAATAGGATAGTTACAGTAGCTTACCACCTTTCTCTGTTTTGTGCAATATTCTTTACTTCTCTCCAGGTTTTGCCAGTTTTCCTCAGGTCCGATGTTAGTCCTCTGCGCAAGGTTTTTTTAGGTCTTCCACGTTTTCGTTTTCCTTGCCGGTTCCACTCTACGCTTGCTTTGTGAAGTTTGACTTCACTTTCCAGAGCGAATGACCTATCCAGCGTGTTCTGATGTATACTTCCACTGGTTGCTGTTTGTGCTCTTCCATATGTCTGGGTTGCTGAATTTTATGGAATCTAGCCACCATATCCTTAGGATGTTTCTCAGCCTCCTGTTTACAAAGACTTGGACAGCTTTATTGACGATGTTATTTCTCTCCAAGATTCAGATCCATTAAGAATTACTGACTTCACGTTGGTATTAAATAATTTGAGTTTAGTGCTCGTTCTTAGTGCTTTGCTCCGTCACACTGGTCTTAACATGGCAAACGCTTGTTGCCTTTTCCTTGCCTTGATTTCTTTGACTGTGCCCCCGGATGTACTGACTACAGATCCCAAGTAGGTAAAATCTTGGATCTCTTCTACTTCATCGTGGTTGATCTTAATATTGTCTGTTTAGTTGGCGTTTATTCTCATCACTTGAATCATCTGGACATTGATGGAGGGGCCAGTTTGTTGTTTCGCTGTTGTTTTGAGGCTGGTAGCTTGATGTTTAGAGTCTTCCAGGAGATAAGATAGAGTGCAGATGTTATCGGCGAAGTCAAGATTTTCTAGACGTGATGTCAGTGTCCACTGTATGCCAGTTGGGCTACTGACGCTGTTCTGCTAACCCAGTCTATCACAAGAAGGAACAGGGAAGGGAGCAAGTAGATAACCTTGTCTCATCCCATTTGACACTTGAAAAGGATCTGTAACGTTCCAACCATTTTTTATTTGACATGTGAATTCGTCATACAGTTGTTGTATAATGGATATAATTTTTTGTGGAACTCCATAGTATCCAAGGATTTCCAAAGCACTTGGTAGTCAACACTGTCAATTGCCTTTTGGAAGTCTCTTAAATTTAGGTGTATTGATAGCTGTCATTCTATTGTCTGTTCGATAATAATCCTTAAGTTGGCTTTCTATTCAACACTGGAACACTGTCTTAAGTCTGCATGTTCAATTCATCTCTCATCCGTTTTTCCACTTCTTTCTTTTTACCCTCGACAGTATGATGCTGCACAATACTTTGCTAGGGATCGGTAAGAGTGTAATTCCTCTCCAGTTGTTACACAAAGAAGTGTATCCCTTTTTCCGTAGTTTCACAAGAAGTCCTTTGTTCCAGTTTTCCTCTATGTGACTTCACTCCACATCCTGTTCAGGAATTAGTGTAGATCGGATACCGATTCGCTATCCATGAACTTAAAGGTGTATGTTGTCACTTCCGACAGCCTTCCCATTTTTGAGTTGTCTTACTGCAGTGATGACTCCTGCTTCCATAAACTTCGATGCTCAAAATTGAACCTGCATTCCAAGTCTGGAGGATCTGTACTGTTGAAAAGAATCGATTTAATACCTCCTGGAATGCTCTTTCCAACTTCTAAGTTGGCCTTCGAGCTTTGTGACAGTCACATCATTCTTGTCTTTTACAGGAGTGTTTTATTATGGTTGCTTCCTAGTTGTCTTATGATGTTATAACGGGGTTTAGTATCACCCTTTCAACATACACTTTCTGCTTGTTGTTCCAGCAGGTCAACTCCTGTTTGCATCTCCTTCTCACTTCGTTGTCTCGTTTCGTATACTGTTCTGTTGCCCGCCTCTTTTGCTACCTTGTTTTTACGTCAAGTATCTTTTCCTTGTCTTGTCGTCTTTCGCATATCACTTCCCATGCCTCTTCTGAAATGGCTTTTCGATTTTGTCGGGTAAATCCAAGTGTTTCATCATATGTTCTTATGATCGCGTATCTAGTTTGCTCCCAAGTATTATTTATGTCATCTCAGTCCTCATTTACAGACTGTAGTACGTTAAATCTGTTTTGAAATGATAACTGAAACTTCAATAACCTTCATAATGTTTGGATCTTTGAATCTCCCTATATCGAGTTTCTTCTCTTTACTTCTGTTCTTTTTTGTGTCAAGAGTTTTTATTTTTTTTTGCAACAAATAGATGGTAATCTAAAGATACATCAGCTCCTGTTTTTGTTCTCACGCCTTGGGGGGATGACTTCCATCTTCGAGCAATAAAAATATGATCTAATTGGTCGAATCACCATTTTGTGACACCTAAGTTGTTTTGGGGCAAATCTTGTGCGGACAGCAAGTTCCTCCGATGACCAAACTGTCTATGGCACGAAAAACAGCAAACAACTCTCCATTTTCATTTATGGTTCAAATTTCATGGGTCCCCACTTTACTTGCTCTTCCCATTCTCTCTGATCCAACTTTGACATTCAAATCTCCCATAATCAAAAGGATGTAACGCTTCGGCACAATATTTACAGTTGCCAGAAAGGCATTACACTTGAATGATGGTGGTTTTCTGGAACTTAGTCTCAAATCTTGCTAAGTTTATCCGAGATGATACGGGAATCCATTCCAGAAGAGCTCTCTTTGATTTTTTTAAGCATAAATCCCACTCCTTTATCATGTAAGTTATCTTTGTTTGGGTTGCCCGTGTAAACGACGATGTTTCCGGACGACAAAGTGGTCATTCCTGATGTATTCCATCAAACTTCCCTTATTCTTAGAACTTCAATATTATACCTGCCCATCTCACTTTTTTCCGCGTTGGTTTAACTTCCTTACATTCCATGTTCCTATTCTGGTGGAAAAACTGAGAACAACTTTATCGGCTCTCACGTTGCCATCGTTGTTTGGTTTGAATGTTTTTCTCCTCCTCTAGTCTTAGACGAGTAAGACGGGCTGCTACTGTAATTGATTCCGTAACCGCGTTTATAAACTGGTGAGTGGTCGGCTCTCCAGCTTCACCATAGCCCCGTTGACTGACTTACGCCGTTACCAGGCCCCTCGACAAGGAGTGGGGTCGAACTTTGGCGAGGTCGTTGGATGGGACTTTGGAGCCCAGTTGTGGAATGGTGCTGATTATAATGTCAGAGCAACACAGAGTTACTAGTTGCTGTAAAATGTGTTTCGTATCCGGACTTCACGTTGTGTTTCTGTTTTTGCCAGTGGCAATCTTTATCAGTATTGTATTTCTAATCTTTTAGGTAATTATTCGGACAAGGGCAAAAACTGTATTTTATGTAAATTTTAACATTTTATGTAATCAGTATTGTATTTTTAATCTTTTAAGGTAATTATTTTAATTGTACAGGGTAGGGTAGTGTATATATATCTAGGGCGTTAACAGGAAACGGGGTCCTTCAATCGTTTGGCCAAATCTAGCCGATGTGTGCAACATTTAATATAAAATCCCCATAAGATTCAATGCTGGCAATTAGGAACTGCCATTACATAGACTGAAATGCTTGGCAACTCGCATTTGCTCTTTAAATAGAGTTGTTAAGACTTTCAAGACTTGACTGGAACTTAATCAAAAAACTGAATTTGCTTTAGTTTCGCTCTAATTTCACGCTACATTTCTATGCTGATTTGATTTTTTTTTTGTTTCACTGGCCAGACACATTGTAGGATAGCACTTCAAACTAAGTTCAAATGATATAGACTAGAGAGATTGAATCGAGCAAAAAAAAGTGCTCACAAGAAACGTCGTCAGCCGAGTTTTTGTCACAGAAAAAACTCTTATCTCGAATTTTCGGCTTTTGCGCAGGCCCGTATTATCAGTGCTATTTTAGGTTTATTATTATTATTTTTTTTTGCTTTATTTTTAAAGCTAGTTTCTTCCAAAGTCTTGCTTAATTCCTTTAATTGATCTAATTTATTGACAAAGCCAAGCTCTAAGCAGTTGGTTTCGCTCTTTAAATTATTCGACTCCTGTTAGTTCCACGAGACCCTTTTCCTGTTATTTGTCTTCATATATATAGGGTCTACTATACGGGGCAAGGGTGTATAAACATGTTAGATTAGTTTAGTTTTAGGTGCCCTTACTGCTATTCATTTTCAAGACACATTAATAAAGTTCATTATTATTATCATTATTATTATCATTATCATTTATTATTATTAAATAAGTCACCCCGCCCCCCCCCTTCCCCCTTTCTAATAAGCCCCCCGTCTGGAAGGCAAGAAATAAACAAGCCCCTGGGGGCCTTTTAGAGCGTTTACGTTATATCGGGGTAAGAGTATCGAGAAAGTCCACAAGTAATCAAAAAGAAGGATAGTTTTTTGCGATAAGATACTGACCCTACTCAGAGACGGCTGCGATTTAAATGTTCGTTTGTTTGGCTTCGCTTTGAGTAACACATCATTTTGAAAGTTCAACTCAAGAACGAGGTAAGTAGTTCTATTTTGAATGAAGACAAAAGAATGTTTAAATTACTGCCACTTATGAATGGGCCTGTAAATTATCATGGGTCGTGTAAAATACATCGAAAACATTGAGGCCTGCAACCGTAGCATGCCTTTGTAACCCACCCTAAACTACTAAACAACTGTTCAGTATTTCTGCCAGAAAGTACAAAAGCTACTTTGAGATCAACTTAAAAGTTGATTTCATGAAATCATCTTATCGAGTGTTAGCCCTTCGTGGAAACAACAGAATTTTAGCGATTATCTCTGACGAGGGGCTAACCCTTTGGATAATCACAAACTTATTGTGGTAATCAGCCCCTCGAGATGGTTTGGCCAGCCTGGTCGACCGTTCCTCACCTTGTACATGAACGCTCTCCATGGTAGGTGCGCAACAGACTTCAGTTTGTAGTTTACAAACAGCTGTGGCAACATGAACAGGAAACCGAACAAGTAGATTCCTTCAAAAGATAAAGTAAATATAAAGAAAAACGTTTAAGCTTTAAAAAGCGAGCTGTTCAACAAAAACAGTAACCAATCGTAAAATAAGCTCGGAAATAAAATAGGCCTAACGGCGGTGAGTTACCTTTTTTAGTTTCAAACTAAGAAAAACCTACAAGAAGTTGGTTGTTTTATTTAAGTATTAACCAAAATACTAACAACATGAATCAAACATATAGATCTGGAGCGCATGAAGCATCGCGCTCGCTGTTGGTTTGAAGTTTTAACCAAGGTGTAAATTTAAGAAGTCCTCGTGTACTCACCGTTAACCATTGAACGAATCGCCCAAGAATACCAACTGCAAAAAATGCGAAAAGATAAAGAGGGTATCGTAAAAGCGGTCATGTCATGTCCAAACAAAACGCTAGGTTGTTACAGACAGGTATTCATGGTGTGATTTTGGCAGACTGATCAGAGTCACACTGTCATATTTGGTCCCTAGGGATAAACTGTAGCCAAATCACCCCACCGACATTCTCGAGAGAGTTAAAAAAACTTTTGCCGAGTTCTGTCGACCACAATTAAATTTTGTGTAGTACTAATGCACACCCAAAATATATTCTCACTACGAAGAAATTTTTAAAAAGATAACGTAATGCGATTTATATGACTTCCTTTGGTCATTGCAAACACTTTTCAAAAAGAAAACGTGCAATTTTGTAACAGATTGATTTCATTCCGTTCGATGCTTGCCTGCAACTTGGGATCAAACTAAAGATAGCTTGCATACGGTGGATATATATGGATGACTTGTAAGAGAAGCCTGCAAAGTTAGTTCTAACCGTGTTTTAAATTACATAGCTGCAACATCGAAAAGTGCAAGAACTCTTTCATTCGTTCAAGCATAGCCTATAGGTGTTACTGATTAAATATTCAATTTCATGCTAGTTTCAGGTTAGCAGTTTACAGTAAACTTAGTAAGGTCGTTCTATCTCGGTCAGGACCTGCAGCAAGTAAGTGACCTGGTGGAAAGGACGCCATTTTGTGACGTGTTTTGTTTGTTTGGTTACTTCCAATGAAAATCAAAAGGTTCGATACTTGTTTTCCTATAAGCCAACCTTACATACACAAGCGAACAACAAGCCATTCGAACGTCTCTCGATGAGGAAATTAAACAAAAGATGCCATTAACAGGCGTCCATTTCCCAACAAGTTTTAGCAATAACTACATTTGCAATAAATCGTCCTAGTATTTAACCGACCTTTTATGCGGGGTGTAGATAAGCGAGTATACAGCTCCGCCGACCAACAGTGGATAAATAGCGTACGACAGGTATTTCATTGCCTACAACGGTAATTGTAGAGTAATGTACCCCCTTCAGACGGGCCGGAAGTGAGCAATGTGCATGTATGTGTCACGTTACATTAACGTCACTTTATCATATTACAAAAAATCCAACCAATTTCTTTGCTTTTTCAACTCGGGAAAGACTTGAAACCTCTTTTCAATCATCTATCTCACAAAATGCTAAACATTTGGGTCACTTATTGGCGATCAGAAGGTCATGGGTTCCAACCGCGGTCATCCACACTAGATAAGAATTAAATATTAGTTGATTTAAATTCCATTATAGCTTAGATCAGGAGTTATCCATATATTTGGCACGCTTCTAAACTTCTGTAAACTATATTTAATTGAATTTGTGCCCTGAGCGCTAACTAGGTTTTTTGCCTTTTTGGGTGGGCGCTTATTCGAAGCTTTTCACGATTTTCAGCAAGTGGCAACTTTATTTTGCTTGAACATAACAACGAAAAAGGCTTCAGAAACTATTTCCATACTTCACTCAGGGTAATAAATCTTACTCTCACGGAAACTGCAGTTGAAAGATTGAGGAGGAACCCGCCAGCAGCGCTCTAGTAGATTGTCGGACTATGATATTATCTATGGTAAGCTACTGAAGAAATGAATTAATCAACGCTTCACTACGAGTGTCGGGTTTCCCACCTTTCTTCTTTGTTTTTGGGTGAGGGGGTGGGCACTAATTCGAGGATGGGCACCGATTAACTTTTTCAACTTTTTGGGTGGGTGCTTATTCAAGGTTGGCGCTAACTCGAGGTTTGGTGTTAATTCGAATAAATACGGTATTTCATTATAATTACGAATGAAGGAAAAGGTTTCTTTCAAGAATCCAATTGATAGTTTAATCGGTAAACAGTTTTAGAAACTGAAAATCGACTAAGACAATCTTAATATTATCCCACACATCTGAAATTTGAACCATGATTTACCGATACAAACCTGGCTATCAAATTCCTCAGTTTCCTTCTCTTTGCTGCTTGTTTCACCAAACTAAAACAAAGATGATTTTTCTTATTCGTACGGCAATAAAATATAACGTATAAAGGAGCGATTTCTAAAACCAATGCTCTTGTGCTGGCAAAAGTTTATCTTCAACATACCTCGATTCTTGGTCTCCACTTTTGCCAAGTAACCTTAACTTTTAGAGCCTTTCTTACTTTCCAAATCTGTAAAACACAATTAGAGCCTCGCGGTAACAAAAAAACCCATGCACGACCTTCGTTACTAGAAGTAAAACTGGCCGAAGCACTGTTACCATAACTTCACCTCTAAATTTCAGATAAAGCCATAGCCGCATTTAATTAAGAATCTGCTACTTCTCGGCTTTGCCTAGAGCTTTCTTTTTTGACGTTTACAAACCAACCAACTACGCGCATCTAACGGAGGCTCCATTTCCATTAGCTGGCTTTCTTTCCCCGTAAGATTCTTCTGAGATCGATGGTTATCATTCTATGACATGCATTTGAGCGCAGCACTGTGCAAAAACAATTACTTTCCTTACAAAGCTAGGCGTGAATAAGAGGTACCCGAACACCTGATGGTGAAGGTTTAATACATGATACCAAAACAGGCTGCATGTTCTACTGACACCATTTACAAAACGAAACATGCTTTACCTCAATTAACAGACCGATTCCCTGAGGCACCAGTACCAATAAACTGGTCTGTTCATCCATCAGATAGAGGAATACAATAAACTGACTGACGCATCGCCACACAACTGTGCACAAAGATATCATAACAATCGTGAAACAAAACAGGTATCGCCTCGTTTAGGTGAAGGGTTTCATGACCACATTAAGAGATGCACGATACCCGCAATGGATCCTATACGAATGAAACAATCTACCCTTCAATTGGTTAAAGTCCCTATCAAGCTTAATTATTTCTTTAAGTTCCAGATGAAAAGTAGAACCCTTTAATAATAGTAATTCTCAAAAATAAAACCTTTTCTCGCCATTCCTGTAACATTTTTTAGATTTGAAGTGTGCCATGATGACGTAGCAGGAGGCATATGACGTAGCAGGAGGCATGAAGCAGAGATAATATTTTTTATCTCAAAAAATTCAATTCTGGCTACAACAGTCACATTGTTGTAACTTTAATCAATGAATTATTCCCTTGAGAATGTTTGAAATAAAAATTCTATGGCATTTTCTAATAATTCACTACTGCTACGTCACAGGTTACCAGTCCCCGGCCTGCTCGGTCAAAATTTACATTCCGATCTTTTTGTGATTAAAAAGCATAGTTAGACGTGGAAATTTTCTTTGGTTGTTTGAATTTTGAGTTCACAGATGACAACAGTTTTAATCCAAAAAGTAAAAAAATAAGCTTGATGGGGACTTTAAAAAAACCCTTTTCATACACTGTTTACTTTCATTTCTAACATGTCTCGCAGTCAGTTATCGGTTTTCTTATTCAGTTACCCGTTTCTTAATTGTTTTAATCATCAGTCATAAGCAATGTTATAAATGCATATTTTTTGGAAAGAAATGGGGCTACCCGAAGCAAGAAACAGGATAACACCCTGAGTTATCGGTTAACAACACAACAAAAGAAACTGTCTTCAGTCAGAAAACCAAAGTCTACAGTAACATATAAATGTCTACTTTTTTCAAACAAACGGAGCCCACCTGTTCTTATCGATAACCCAACCATTGAATCCCGTTTCTGCCAAAACTGAATGTCGTTCTTGAAGGCCAGGAAATCAAACAACATCTACAATCAAGACAGATTGTGTAGACATTTTAAAACAAATCACAGTTCTACTAGCTAATCAGTTTAAAGTTGCTTTCAAAGAAAAAATAATTCTTACATGCAGAATAGCGACCGCAAATGTCATGGCGAGAAAATAGAGGTTTGTGTCTGTAAATATCCCTCTAATATCATCCAGGTCTTTGTCTGAAAAGCCTGTGTTAAAACAAAAAAGTTTATGGTTAGTCGCAGCATGTGTTTGCAAACAAAGCCAGTGATGATCACAACTTTAACATGATGAATCATGATGATTTATTATTGAAAACCTTAATTTCTCGAAAAAAATGATGAAATTGGTTAATGGAGGTGTCGTAATATGTTTACTAAACAGCTGTGAAGTGTTTTCAGTAGAAACTCTTAAAGCTATTAAATGTTTAATAGTTCCACAAACTGTTCGAAACTAAAAAAAAAGATTCATTTGATGATGCACTTACCCAATGTTTTCATCATCTTAAGTGACTGGTGAATTGATGCCCAAATGCGCATTCGGCCGAGCGAGACTGGGGAATATTGGATCTTGAGCGGCATCTCAAAACTGCTCTTACTCACAGGCTGTCAAGGGAAACATAGTGCATTAGAAAGGCGAACATCACAATTAAAAATACATTTCGATCAGCTTCAATAAGAACTCTTTAACTTAACAGAAATTAATTTAAAAGGGATTTTCTCTCATGGCTTGACTTCACGTTTAAAAGATAAAGGCTGCTAGAACATAAAATAAATTAAAAAGTCCTAATCCAACAATGAGTCAAGGCAAAGGAGAAAACAATGGAACATTGCATGACAAATTTAAACGTAAAACAGCATTGCAAAACAAGAAGTATGAACAATTTCTGGATTATAATTGAGTTGAATTTCGTGACCTCAAAGATTCTTACACAAAACTTGAGCCAGAATGGCCGTGCAGGTTTATGTTTGCACACCTCTCATTTGTAAGAGGCTACAAAATTAATATACTTTTAAAAGGGTCTGACTACAAAATAGCTGCGAGGACAAACTTTCATGTTAATACTGTAGTTATTCAGAGTATACAAGCTTAAGCTGAATATCCAAACTCCAAAGAAATGTACAACATCAAACACGAAGAGGTTTCCAAGACCGGAAAGGTTGACATGGGGTCTATTATTGAAAAACTGCAACACAAGGCAGGTTAGAAACAACCAGATACAAGAACCCAAGACATTAGCCATTAGGTTGGCATGGGGTCTATTATTGAAGAACTGCAACACAAGGCAGGTTAGAAACAACCAGATACAAGAACCCAAGACATTAGCCATTCCACTCCAGCAAAAGACAAAGCAGCCAATGGTGTAACAACCAATTGTTTTTTATCAATATGATTTTATCGAATTGTCCTAAACCAATAAAACTGCCATTATCTCAAGTAACAGGTCATCTCTCCCTAAGTCATCTCTAATAAGTCATATCTCCCTCAGTCATCTCTCCCTTGGTCATCTCTCCCTAAATCATCTCTCCCTAAGTTATCTCTCCCTAAGTCATCTCCCCCTAAGTCATCTCTCCCTAAGTCTTCTCTCCCTAAGTCATTTTTCCCTAAGTCATCTCTCCCAAAGTCATCTCTCCCTCAGTCATCTCTCCCTAACTCATCTTGCCTAAAGTCATCTCCTCCTAACTCATCACTCCCTAGGTCATCTCTCCCTAAGTCATCTCCCCCTAAGTCATCTCTCCCTAAGTCTTCTCTCCCTAAGTCATCTTTCCCTAAGTCATCTCTCCCAAGTCATCTCTCCTTAAGTCATCTCTCCCAAGTCATCTCTCCCTAAGTCATCTCTCCCTAAATCATCTCACCCTAAAACATCTCTCCCTAAGTCATAAGTCATCTCTCCCTAAGTCATCTCGCCCTACATCTTGGTCACCTCCCCTAAATCTGTGGTTGTTTTGTCCCACCTTACATGTTTTGACAATTTATAATACATTTCTACTTTTGGACAATCAAAATTGTATCCAAACTTAGTCCATGTAACCACGGGCGGACTTAAGATCAAAATAACTATTTGTAAAAGGATTTGTTAGATAAAAAACAAGCAAACTGGAAATACTTATATATATTACATGATAGTTTAACAATCTACAGTATTTGTAAACAACAACTGTAAACATACCTGCAGGTATCTATACATAACCTCCAGCTGGTCAACATAAACTATTGGCAAGTAACGACCATCACTGTTAACTCTGCATAAAGTTAAAAATATTTCATTTAAGGTAAATCGTTTTTAACTACACTCTGAACATTGCACTCTGGAAAAGGACCATTCCTAGACTAAAATACAGCTTAGATCCTAATTTGCACAAAAGTCTTTCAAAATACCTTAGATAATGGTAGATTTCTGAAGGAATTGAGTATCGATGAAAAACAGCTTTCTGCTGTACAACATGGAAAGTTAGCTTGGGTCTCCAGTGAGTTACTGGAGTTCCAGATGGCGGCCGGGCAGTCTGTAAGATAAAACACATGATACCTTCCTTAATCTTTAGTTGAAATAATAACTTTTTCAGTTCTTGCTCAATCAAGCAAACAATTTGCGATGTCTTTAAAAATTCCACAAAAGAAACCCAAAAATATCAGGAATGTATAAACTATTGTAATTTTTCTTTACTTTCATTTATTTTATTCATGAAAACAACATTACATGCATTGTTTTAAACATCACTCTTGAAAACAATCAGCTTCTGCAAAACTAGTTCTAGTTACAGTGATTCTCATCATGGAACAACCAAAATTTCTAGCTCTAGCTTTAGGGGAGTCAGGATGGCCAAGCAGTTAAGCACCTCCCATCCTGGGTTTGCATGTGGGCTAAGATTTGTCGATCTTCTTCTGATTTCTAGTTCTTTCTCCGGGTTCTCCGACTTTCACGTCAAGATCTGCGCCGTCGAACGATTAAACAAAAGCCACTGGCTTGGGAGAATGGGTAACCACTCCCATCATAATGACGATAAATCAAGTTAGTTTAGTTTACACTAAAAATTATAAAAAGATACACTGCTTGACATCTAATATCAAGAAACTGCAAATAAGTACAGGGTTGTTAACCTTTTTATTCATAACACAATTTTACCTTAAGTTTTATCCATAAACACAAGTTCTTATTTGAAACATGTGACTTTACAATTAATAAACCATCAAGGTGAGCAAATCAACTTTCATGATTACCTCTGATTTGTCTGATTCCTTAGAAAGAAGATTTATTGCTTGATCTTTTACCAAGGCATAAGCTGTGAGAGGAGCTGATACGTGGGCTGTTTGGTAACTACTGAATGGTGACTGACCAGCTTGGTGAACAAAGATATGAACATACATAGTGCCATTGTGTCTTGTCTTGCGCGGCAGTGAGGCATTGATTGATCTAAAAAGTTTTCAAATTGAATAAGTTAGTACATGCACCTACTCTAAAGCAGGCTCTAAAACACATTAGAAAGAAATTCTACCAATCATATCCCAGAGAGAAAAGAAACAGTACCATAGATGAACAATGATGTGATTTTCTTAAAGAACATATGTAAAACTATGCACTTTGAGCAATAGGGAATGAGAAGCCTGACTAAATATAGACACTTGCACTTCTATCAGGTTGACCTGCTTCAAACTTGCATAACTTGCTCAATGGCTCAGTTGTTTCATGAACAGCATCACTCAGACCACAGATTGGACTTCATCATAGCCCTGAAAAATCTCTGGGACTCCAATCAAAAGTACACCTTCCCAGCATCACTCAGGGTCACCCATTGGAATTCCATTGAGACCCTGAGAAATTTCCAGGTTTTCCTCACAATTAATTTTTTCCCTGCATCACTCAGAGCCACCCATTGGACTTCCATTGAGGTCCTGAGAAATTTCCAGGTTTCCCTCACAATTAACACTATGAAACCAAAACCCATGAAAATCCTGTGAAATTTTTCATGGGTAATTCATGGATAATTCATGGGAAAATCA
>JAOBAT010091514.1:0-13224 GCA_026413305.1 Hydrozoanthus tunicans
CCATCTGCGCAGGCTCTAAACCGCGACCGCGCCGCCCAGTATTAGAGAAATCTACTTTTTGGGTGTATCTTTCTAAGGTCTAAGTTCTAAATATACACTAGTGCTTTTATGGGGCTCTCTGAGTTCTTGCTTTTTACTGCTTCTATTTACTGGAAGTGAAACGCTTTCACTGCATCTTTAGGTTCCGAGTCCTTTCTAGAGTTAAGCAGGGGTAGTCTAGAGAGACATCTATTTAGGCATGTCTTTTTAGTGATTTTATATTCTACCTTATAACTAAATCCACTGAGGAACAAAGCCCTAACGCTGAATTCTGGAGGCGGCGTTGACTAGTACTGCCTCCTCGGGGTGAGAAATTGTGATTGGTTTTAACGGTATAAGCTACGCAATTATCTGAGCGGCTGACATTTTGTAGAACTGATTCTTTGACAAGTGCTTGCACTTTCTGCTGAGCTTTATGTTGACCAATTTTGTCGATGATATACCCACATTTTATACTTCCTCTTGCAGACATTAACAAATCGGAAAAAAGTCCCTTATAGCATTGGGAGCTTATTCTCTTTATGGGGTTTGACTTTCAGTGGCAATCTGCAGTGATATGCTCTGTCTTGGACACTTGTGACACGTAAGCATTATTTTACCCCACAATGCTTCCATCTCGGCTTAGCTAGATACGTTGGCGGCGCAGTGGCCGAGCGGGTAGCGTTTTCCACTCATAATCCAAGGATTGCGAGCTCGAGTCAGAACGCAGTGTTGTGCACTTGAGCAAGACACTTTACCCGAAGGACTTGTTCCAGTCGACTCAGCTGTATGAATGAGCGCCAGTTCTGCTGGGGGCTAACCTGCGATTAGTTAGTGCCCTGTCCTGGGGGGGAACCAAAGACTCTCATCCGCTTAGCGTTACGGAAACCAGAAATAAGCGCCAGCCTAAATGGCCACTTGGCTTAAGAGAGGATTTAGCTATTTAGCTTAGCTACTTAATTTTACGCGATGAGCTTTACAAATACGAGTACAATTTCGCACGTGATAACACAGCCACATTTTCCGGCAGCGATTTCCTCGCCCAACGTATCTATGTCAGTTCCGTCAAGGATAAAGTTTTAAGTGGCTAAACGTTTTTTGTGAGTATGAGTGTCTTTTTGAAGACCACAAATAAACGAACTTGGCTAATTTGTCATTGAAACCACGGCACCTTGCTTTTTTTGAGTCATTCGATGGATTTTGTGTTAATGGCTGCATATGCAAACTTTCTTCTGAATTTACAATCCTCGCACTCGTCGCTAGTTGTGTCAAATGTTTTATTCAAGTTGTAAAATAAACGACCGCAAGTCAGGCGCCATAGATCAAACCTCCACTGTTTTATACATGTGATTATGACACGATAATCCCCAATTTCCGTCATATTGTAATTGTCTGAATCCAATCGCAGGCGCATGCGTGCTGCATTCGGAGCCAAATTTTTCCCGCCCGTCGGCGAAGAACGCTGATTGATTAAGATCGTCGAGATTACGTGTTACGATTTGGTTTTCTTCTAAAGTTCGCTCATTGACCAAAATCGCTGACTGATAATGAATACATGTCATGTATTTGAGACATTGCTCGAGATTTATTTATCTGCTGTATTATGTCTTTGCTGTCGGCAGAACAAAGTGGTTTCTTACCAAAAGTAGACTCGCGTGCTGAAGGGACAATCATAGCCTAGGAAACCTTTAAGATGCTTTGTTGAACAGCTGTATACCTCTTGGGCTCCTCTGATTAACGCTAATAAACAAACCCTCGCCATTTGGTATCTTGGGCTTATTATGAGTTATTCAAAATAAAGAGAGACTAAATTGGGGAAGCTCAACGCTTCAACAGCGTTCTGCCATCACTTTAAGACGGTTATTTTCAAATTTTGCAAAAAACATGCAACGTCGTTAGGCTATCCGCCTTTGTCTTTGTTTTAAGCATATCAAAAGCCAATCTTATAAGTATTGTGAACAATCGCTCTGGCCGAGGACCACTTGATTTTCTCAATCTGGATTGATAGCATGAATGACATCTTTAGCTCGTGATCGATCCAAACCTTTACTCGTGTTTTCCCAACAATCCCGTGTCAACGTTTCCAACACAGTATGAAAGACGGAAAATACCTTCTAAGACTAGAGCTTAATCATACACTGTCTTTAAAATAAACTTTATGTGTTATCGATGTTATCACTAATTATCATTAGCCTTGTTACCAGCACTGTGAGTAGGATGCAAAATAGAAAATCAACAATGATATAATTAGAGTAAATTCTCAAGTTTATGTGATCAGAAATAATTTGAGTCACTGACGGAAATCGAACCCACAACCCTTTGATTACTGGTTAGTTACTCTACCCATTGAGCTACAGAGATTCACATAGGGAGCCGAATCACAGGATAAGTTTTCAGGATTAATGTCCAGTAATAGTTTTATTTTATTTACTTATCTATACATGGATGTCTAACATTCACCGTTTTCACAGGATAAGTTCTTTTCTATTCCCAGCTTGACACACGTCTTGCATCTGCTAGCATTTTTAATTTTGCCATTCTTGTTTTTAGACCGCCATTAAAGCCAGTGGCTACCGCAGCCTGGAAGAAGGAGAAAAAGTCTGCTTTAAGATTTCAGACAGTGTCAAAGGTAAAGTTGCCGTGCTGGTGACTTCAAGAGACGGCGGTTCAGTCAAAGGCGCTTCACGGAAAAGCCGACTGAGGAAGGGAGCCCGAAAATACACTAATAAGTGTTTCAACTGTAATGAGATCGGCCACAGAGTGAAGAGTTGCCCGTACGAGAAGAATGAAAACAAGACTTGCCATAATTGCGGCTCTCAAGAACATTTAATACTTAAATGTCCCAGGCTTGCAAAAGGCTCAGAGAATATTGTGAATAAGCTGACTGACGAAACGGAAGAACTTAAAGCGCTTATTTCTTGCACGACGGTAGAAACCGAACTTACGAAGAATGAATCGTGACCATATTATGTATGAGTAGTTACGAAGTTCATCACTATTGCTTAGCTACAAACAGCACCTGTAAAACGAACTTAAAGTTTATGTTGTTATGGAAGACGGCAAACATTTTGTAAGCGTTTTCCATTTGTCGGCGAACACGCAAGCGCAGTTAAAAGGGACAACTTCGGGTCAATGAAGGGCTCCAATACAAAACGCCTGCTTTCCGAAACTCATTGGAGAAGATATGAAGTTTTCGTTGAAAGGTTAAAGAGGATAACAACAACCATTTCAATCCTAAAAAAGAAACAAATGTTATTAGTGGCTGTTCACTTTGAAAACCTTTGCAACGAATGCTTGAAATAACCTTTTCCACAATTCAATACCAGCGAAACATCTCGTCACTTATTTTTAGTTACGACTTTTGGACAACCTAGGATCAAAATATTAGGGTGAACTGAGCCCAAACAGTTCCAAGAGCTTGGTCAGTGGTTAGAGCTAACAGTATAAATCACGCGCTTCTACTCTCCAAGACAAGCAAAAATGAATGATCACTTAACAGGGTTTCATCAACTGGTTCAAAAGTTAGAATGAAAAGTGTGACAGTTTTAGGGAAAAACTTGTTTAAAGTTAGATTGCATACATAAGCTTAAGTTGTCTTTAAGTCAGTAACTCTGTCGCGATATCCTTACAGGAAACTTAGCTTGAATTATAATTATCCGTGTAAGTGCCTGATGAATCTAACCATCCAATGAAGCCACGGATCAATCATTTTGCACACAACCAATTTTCCAGCTGCTCTATGAAATTTACCTTGTTGTTTTGCTCCACTACCAACTCGTCCCAACGCGCCTCGGTTGCTTTAAAACTTTGACGTGCATGAAGGCCTCGTTAGTTAGACCGTCAGCAACAAATTGACACAGCTGGCGTCTCCGTATGAAGACCTGTGTTAAATCTTAAAATAATAAAGTGTAAACTTGTACAACCACACAACCATTTGGTACGATCTCGTGATTTGATTTGATAAATAAATTATCAACACCGTTAATGAAGTTGAGAAGCTGACGTTTCGAGCGTTAGCCCTTCTGCGATGCAACTTCATTTACGGCGTTGATAATTTATTTATCAAATCTAATCACGAGTTTATTTCTACTCGCCGACGCATTGAACAGTTTTTTTAAAAATTATTCACCTCGAGCATTTGGTACGATGTTATAATTACGTTTCTATTTCCGCACCATATGTAAGTTTAGTTTTCTCGAGCGGCTACAAACTTCCTTCCAAGAAAACAAAAGATTATTAAGAAAAAAAAACTTTCATCACTTGAATCACTGAGCGTGGCGACGAGACTCAGGCGTGAGCAGCCTACCACAAAATAAACATGTTATGACAGTTTGTCAGCTACAAAATGTCGTAAATGGCATATAAAAAACAGAATTTCTTTAGCTAGGCTGTTTTTAAACAGCAAACTTTAAAAAAAGCAAATTTTTTCAGTATTGTGATCCAAAAAGGACGCGAAGAGACTTCTTCCGTCTGCCATTTTGTTTGAGAGTCATTATCTACTATTTCGGAGGTGAATATTGTCTCATAGCTACTATTTATAAACCAATCAAATTGCGTGTAACCGAGCTGGTATATACTAATAACATTTAATGTTTTCAAGTGATGACGTCATTGCATGTACAGGCAAGTTTTCAGGTTTTTCGGAATCTGCGGCCAATCCAACGAAACCACTAATGACAACGAAAATTGATAACTAATCTGAAGGAAACATGGAGATACACAATTATTCCAAATTTTGCTTCAATTCATCCAAAGAGTTATGGATTTGCAGCAGATTTAAGAAAAATGGAAATTTTCCTGTAGATGCAGTGTCGTCATCACTTGAAAATACTAAGTGTTAATATCTCGAGAACCATATAAAAGATTTCGACAAAAAAATGTCACCCTATTCCTCATGCAGCAAGGTTTATCCAATGAGGTATAAGTCACGACTACCAGTGCTTGAACTGTCATTTCTGGATCCCCAGGCTGTGTTATAACGTGCTCTGCACCACCTGCTAAATGAGTTATTTTCACTGCTTGTATTTAGTGCAAACGTTTAAAGCTTCTTCATTCCTTATTTACAATTTTTTACAAGGGCGTGACATTAGACATAAAGAGAAGATGCAGAAAACATGCAACTTTTGAGGCTTGACAGATGTTTATTCTTTCGGGTTACAGGGAAAATTCGGTCAAACCAGAGTAGAAAAAAATTTATAAGTATTTTAAACTAGACCCGGCAAAAAAAAGCCGCAAGAATAATCAAAGACCACAAAATCTTTGTGGTAGCAAATGTGTTTTTTATTGTTTCTTGAAAATTGGATATAAGGAACTAGATTTGATATGAATTAGTAATCCATCCCAGCTTGCGATTTGAGCACTTATCACTCTAAACTTACTTTTAGTTAAGTTTTGGCGAGGAAGAAACAAACCTTTATTTGATTTTAACGCAAATTTTAACCATGGAGCAAATCTGCACCTTTGAAGAGGTTCCAAAAAATATCTAGCAACACAGACATTGAGTGTTTGTAGGCAAGTTCACACAAGCTGGAATTGAATAAGTTCAAAACGTGAATGTTTTGCTGTACTAATTCAGTCATATTTAAAAAATGGTTTAATTTTGAAATATCCAGTACAATAGTAACTACATCCGTGTTCACAGGCCTGATTTGAACAAGGACACAGGCAGATACGTCGAACACTGAAGCACCAAGGGGTGGATACATTTTTCAAGCCTTATAACACCCTCGGGCAACTTTTTTCTTTCCAAAAGATCCCCAGAAACCGGGGGACACTGGTGGGCCCATCTATCGCGTCTCATGTCAGGGGCTGTTCAGGGTAGAGTGCGACAGTTCATGTGTCGGAGAAACGGAACGAACACTGAAATCCAGGTTCGCTGAACACCTAGCAGTGCTTCTTCGGAAGTTTCACCACATATTCACAGGAACTGTCCAGGACACCGAAACCAAGTCGAAGTTGTGGACCACGAAGATCGATGGTTGGAACGGGGAATCAAGGAGGTAATCTACATCCCTGTTCACAGGCTTGATTTGAACAAGGACACAGGCAGATACTTGCTCCCCCTCAACTTTGACAATATGCTGCGGTCACGTGTTTGTAAAGCCCGTGACCGCTAACATCTCAAGAATTCTCACTTAGCTTGAACAAGGCTCCGCGAAGGAGTCGAAAGCTTGCTATGGCTTTCAAACATTATTTTAGTGTGTCTTTTGAAGCTAAATCAAATAGAAATAGGTCAAAAACATCTGAAATTTAATCTCAAGCTCTTTAAAGAGTGTTTTATTGAATGCTATAAAGTTGGAAAATGTGATTCTTCGATCTGAGCCGTGACTCGTTTTGAACTCCTGGGCTGGGTTGTTCGTAAGCTGGTAAACTTTAACCCTGGGTTAATAGAAGCTAAAATTATTCTCTTAGGAACTTTAACCCTGAGTTAGTGCTAGTTGGCCTTTTGGACAACACCGCCCTGTAGCTGCTACCTCAGATCAATGTTTCAGAAGAGATCAATGAACAAACAAATCCTAATTAAGATTTTAGGAAAGGCTTAAGGTTCATATAACATACTCTTTAGATTTTCCACACACACACACACACACACACACACACACACACACACACACACACACACACACACGCACACGCAAACTTGTCAGTTCCAAACTTACAGCTCAAATCAGTCTCAAGGGCCGATTTACACGGTGCAACTTTTGCCTACAACTATTGCACGCAACTCGCCCGCAACTTTACTTATTTTAGCGGCCATTTACACGCGTACAACTTTTGGCCTTGCAACGCAAAAAATCGCGGACACCCGACAAACTGCGCTATTAACTATTATAGTAATTGTCTTGCAACGAAAAAAACCGTAGAAAAAATCTTGATATAAAATCTATGTGGGTAAAAGAATGGTTGAAGCGAAGAACAGATCAGGGATTTTATAATTATATAGCTAAGACTAGAATACCAAGAAAGCAACTGAAGATATCTTTGCATGGAAACAACGACGCTTGAGCCCGAGATTGGTCAGAAATTAAAACGAAAATATACCACAGACCTCACTACTCAGATAATTTTGTTGCAAAACGTCAAAATTGCATACAACTTTAAAACATGTTTCAAAATTCTACAACTTTTTTGAATTGCATGAAATAGTTTTAGGCATGATTTACAGGAAACAATTCGTGTTGTATGTATGGCGTAAGCGAGTTGCATGCAACAGTTGTAACTAAAAGTTGCACCGTGTAAATCGGCCTTAAGTTGAAAACATGAAGTTAGTGCTAGTTGGCCTTTGAACAACTCAGCCCTGTAGCTGCTACCTCTGATCAATGTTTGATAAAAGATTGATGGATAAACAAATCATAATTAAGATTTTCATGAATATCAAGGGAGAAAAGGCTTACAACTAAAAAACCTTCCGTTACATTCGATTTGTCTTGACACAGAGGCGATATAAGGCCTACAAGTAAAATGTTCTATTCTAAGAATAAACCTAACCTTTTGGTTTGGTAGTCAGGGTCAATATATATCGGCCATTGTTAAATAACAAACCATCAGTCTCAATATTGTAACAACGGGCTTTTGTTTGGGGTTATAGAGCTCCGAAGTCCCTGCTCTAGTCTTGACTTCAGTTTCTATCGGTAGAATAGCTGGTTAATCTCCATCGTTAAGTCCCTCCCTAAAAGGTCCTTCGTGTTGAGTGATAGCTTGAGACGACTTGGTGAGTGAGTACGCTCGACAGATCATTGACTATTTGATTCTGAGACTAAGTTTTTGCTCTCCTATAAAACCATGCGCCTATCAGCTCCGCCCATTTTGGATGTTTTTGTCGAGTTCAATAGACCCTTTCCTGTTCAAGGTTCCGCTGATTAAATAGCCACTGCCAGCGCAGATACGAACCAAAGTAAAATATTCAGAAATTCCAGCGCCAAAAGGTGGTGAATTGTTCCGATTTAAAAGTCAGGTTCTCCGCACTCGAATTTGTGAATAGTTTACTTTAGTTCAAGACGAAGGTTTTGTCACGTTCGCAGACCGCCAGTGGTTCTTTGAGTTTACGAAAACGGTCTGTTTGTCTTTTGCCTGTAGCACCTCCAACTTGCGCAAAACTTTGTATTCTAAGTCTGTAACGAGATTAATTCAACAGAAAATCAGTTAGTTTACCGGGAAGCTACGTAACCATGAAAACTCAAACTTCTCTTACTCCAGACTTTTCTTCTTCTTTCAAATAGGTAGGAGTTGTTTCGGGTGCCCGAAAATATTGGTTTATAGTGATAAGTTTCGAATCTCTGTTTAATCTTCAATCTTCTTCTTTCAAATAGGTAGGAGTTGTTTCGGGTGCCCGAAAATATTGGTTTTTTTTTAAGTTTCGAATCTCTGTTTACAATAGTTTTTCATTCAATTGTGGGTTTTGGTGCCTTCTATGCTGTTTTCTATTAGGTACAAAAAGAAAACGCAATCTGCTACGCCTTCAGAGTTAACCTGAAGTCACCAAATAAAAATTCAATTTATGATTAAATTTAAGTTTGAATCCAGCACAACGCATCCTAAAAAACAGGCACAGCTGTCGCCCTCAACCATGGCGTACGGTTATTCTAACTTTATTTTAATTACTCACCATTTTCAGGGAAGATTCAATCTCTGCGCGTTTTTCATCCCAATTGTCACTCTTTATCGCTTTATACAAATCGACCACAATGGACGGGAATTTGTTCAGTAGTTCATCGTGTTTGATGACTTTGTCACGAACAAACGTACTGCGAGTATCATCTGAAATATGAGAGTAACAGTTCCGTATGAATCGCACCAAATCCACAGCAGAAGTTATTGCGTATCTTCGGCTGCGAGCTCTTGCAGTCATTTCAATAAATACATCTGGAATGGAAAGATCCCACCCAGTAGCCGCGAAGGTTTTGCCCAACGTGTTCTCAAATAGTTTTTCCACCTTTGATAGTTTGGAAACTACGTGCCGTGGTTGTTTGAATTCAGCTTGATTACCAACAGCTTCTATAAAGCGAACTTTTTTTGACGTTGACCAAAAAAAGGGATGAGACAAGAGGTCAGATGCCTCTGGACGCTTGTCCTTTTCCTGCTCCAGCATCATCTCTAGCAAATCCTCAGCCTCGGGAGACAATTTTGAGCGCAAGTACAGTTTGTACTCTATGATGTTTCGTTCGATTTCATTCTGTTCATCAAAGATACTCCTTTCTGTTGTTGAAGGACAACTAAATGGATGATTTTTCTCAGCCAAAAGGAAATGGAGCACAAGGCCGAGGGCAAACACATCTGATGCTGCGGAGTGTTTAATTCTTTTAGCTAGAAGTAGTTCAGGTGCCATCCAACATCTTGTACCAGCATTGGTGTGCAGGGAACTCGCTGTCTTCGAGGTGCTGTTGAAGACAGCTTTTCCGCTCAAACCGAAGTCAGCAAGCTTCAGACAAAGTCTTGGTGTAACCTTATATAGGATGTTTCCAGGCTTGATATCACGATGCAAAACGCCGTTGTTATGCAAAAACTGCAAACCAGATAACACGTCTCGACAGAGTGTTACGTGGACACGAGCATCCTTTGACATTTTGTCCAAGCATTCATCAAGTGTACCTTCCATCAAATCGAGGAGGAGGAACACAAAACTGTCATCTTCATAGTGACCAATGTACTTCACAACTTCCTCACAGTCTCGTAGCTTGACAAGAGCAGCAATTTCTCGTTTGTCTTCCCGGCGGAGAAGTCTTGTCTTTATTAGTCGCTTCACCGCAACCTCTCTCCCATTCCTCGAATCCACTCCGACAAACACGTCCCCAAAGGCGCCCGATCCTATAGGATCCCTGTGATAGTGGATGCTCTCAATCTCACTACATTTCTGAAGACGTACAACTTGTGCAATCTTGCTCTTATATGCTTGTGATTTAGGCTCGGACCATTTGAGTAGCTCAGGAATTGAAGTTGTTTCAATGGGTCTTCTTAACAATTCAAGTAACTGTGGTACGTTTTCAGCAATGTCGTAACACGAAGTACCCTGACAATCGAGAAGACTTGGGTCAGAACCAAAACCAAGGAGGCGAAAAACTGTCCAGTACAACATGGTACTTGTAATGTCACTCTTGTTTTCAGCGATCTTGGAGATCTCTTGGCAGACGAGATGTAACGGAGTCTCGTTTCTTGAGTTAGTACAATTGACGTTTACGCCAGCTTTTAGCAAACTGTCCAAGTCAGTTTGAAGTTCCTCGGCACCCGAGGCCGAAACTATATGCAGAACTGTTTCACCGTTGGTATGTTTCCTGTTTGCAGCTGCTTCGTGTTTCAATACAGTTATCAATGCTGAAGCGTGCATAAAGTTTCTTGTGCTAACAAGAACCTTCAACACTGATTCATCACCAAAATTAGTAACCCAAGGGTTCATACCTTTGTTAGTTATTTCTTGCCACTCTTCGATTGCAGAACTTGTTTGGCTAAACACATTACTTGAGTCCCGTGCACAAAATCTCCCATAGACTTGCTCATTGTTTTCTGCAGTTTTTATCCGTGTAAGCAGCGCTGTATCGCCAGTACACATCGAACGAGCATTTGTCCACGCCCCGTGTTCCAGAAGAACACCAATAGCTTCCCAGGATGTTGCAACATGCAGAGGGGTCTGGTCTTGATTGTTTCTTGCATTTACAGTAGCTCCTATTTCCATCAGACTTCGTCCGTAACGATTGGTTATCTCTGCTAGTTTTCCAAAGCTTTCCATGGCCCAGCAATGCAAAGGAGTGTTGCCGTAGAAATCTTTAATGTTTACAAGAGCCTGTCCGCGGTGAAACAAAGACTTTAAAAGCTTCAAAAGCTCTGCGATACAACTTTCAGCTGAAACATGAAAAGCTGTTTTACCATGCTCGTTCATGGAGAATGGATTTGAACGGATTCTATCACAAATATCTGAAAATATTTTCTTATCTGAGTGAGAAAAGGCAATTACCAAGGGACTTAACTTTTGCTCATTCTCTACTAAGAAGTTAGCGCCGCCTTCCAGTAGTGCAATTGCAGTCCCTTTATGGTTCATCCTAGCGGCTATGTGCAAAGGAGTATCACCGTTTGCATTAACTGCATCTACATCCGCTCCAAACTTTAGTAGCTGAGTTACAACCTCTTTGTCGTTGCTTTCAGTTGCACAATGAAGAGCAGTGAAGCCATTCCTGTTACAAGCATTTACAGTAGCTCCACGAATCAACAGCTGAGCTGGAAGTTGGAGGGACACATCAACACCATTAACACCAGCTCCAAGTTGTAATAATTCAGTTGCAAATACTTTGCTGCCTTTTTGAGTGGCCAGAAGAAGAGGAGTATTGCCGTCCATGGTAATTGTATTAACATCAGCTCCATGTCCTAGCAATTCAGTAACAATTTCTTTGCTATTGTTTTGAGTGGCCAAGAGGAGAGGTGTGTAGCCCTCCTTATTCACTGCGTTGACTTCAGCTCCATTTTGTAGCAATTTAACTATCGTTCCTATGTTGTTATTTTGAACTGCCCAGAAAAGTGGAGTAGCACCGTCCTTGTTAACTGTATTAACAACAGCTCCAAGGTGTAATAATTTAGCTGCAATCTCATTATTGTTGTGTTGAGTGGCCCAGAGGAGGGGGGTATCGCCGTTTTTGTTGATCATGTTGACATGAGCTCCGCGTTCTACCAATTCCTCTGCAGTCTCTTTGCTATTATACGAGGCAGTCCAGAAGAGAGGCGTATCTCCGTCATTGTTGGCCACGTTGACATCAGCTCCATGTTGTACCAAATCAGCTGCAATCTTTTTGTTGTTGTTTCGAATTGCCCAGAAAAGAGGTGTATCGCCATCCTTGTTAGCTGCATTGACATCAGCTCCAAGTTGTAACAATTCAGCTGCAATTTCATAACTATTACTTCCCGCAGCAATTAAGAGTGGAGTATCACCATCCGTGTTAGCTGCGTTGACTTCGATTCCATGTTGCAGCAGACAAACGACAGTCTCTTTGTTGTTGTTTCGAATTGCCCAGAAGATAGGAGAATCACCGTCTTTATTAACAGTCTTTATATTAGCTCCGAGATCAACCAGCTCAGCTGCGAATTCTTTGGTACTATATGCAGCGGTCCAGAAAAGAGGAGTGTCGCCATCTTTGTTAACTGCATTAACATCAGCTCGATATTCTAGCAATTCAGCCGCAATCTTTTTGTTGTTGTTTCGGATTGCCAAGAAAAGAGGAGTATCGCCATCCTTGTTAGCTGCATTGACATTAGCTCCACTTTTTAGTAACTCAGCAATGGTCTCATTGCTATCACTTTCAGCGGCAATTAGGAGCGGCGTATCACCGTCCGTGTTAACTGCGTTGACTTTGGCTCCATGTTGCAACAGACAAACAGCAATCTCTTTGCTGTTGTTTCGAGTTGCCCAGACGAGAGGAGTATCACCGTCTTTGTTAACAGCGTTGACATTAGCTCCGAGTTCAACCAGCTCAGCAACAAACTCTTCGCTCATATATGCCGCGCCACCCTTGTTAAATGCATCATCATCAGCTCCAGGTTCTAGTAATCCAGATGAATCTTCGTTTCCAGTTGCCCAGAGGACAGAAGCACTGCCATCCTCGTTAGTAGCGTTGAAATCAGCTCCATTTTGTAGGAATTTAGCTATAGTGTCTTTTGTGCCTTTCTTGATGTTTCGGATGACCCAGATCAGAGGAGTATCACCGTCATTGTTAACTGCATTGACAAGAGCTCCACGTCGTAGCAAATCAACTGCAATAACTTTGTTGCTATTTCGTGTGGCCCAGAGGAGAGGAGTGTTGCCGTCCTGATTAACTGCATTGACACCAGCACCACGTTGTAGCAGCTCAAAGGCTGTAACTTTGTTGTTATTTCGGATGGCCCAGAGAAGTGGGGTATTGCCGTCTTTGTTAATTGGGTTGACAAAAGCACCACGTTGTAGCAGATCAAAGACTGTAACTTTGTTGTCGTTTCGGGTGGCCCAGAGAAGAGGGGTATCACCGTCCTTGTTAGCTGCATTGACATCAGCTCCACGTTGTATCAGATCAAACGCAGTACATCTGTTGTTGTTTTGGGTGGCCCAGAGAAGTGGGGTATCGCCGTCTTTGTTAATTGCGTTGACAAAAGCACCACGTTGTAGCAGATCAAAGATTGTAACTTTGTTGTCGTTTCGGGTGGCCCAGAGAAGAGGGGTATCACCGTCCTTGTTAGCTGCATTGACATCAGCTC
>JAOBAT010091525.1:0-33783 GCA_026413305.1 Hydrozoanthus tunicans
AAGCTGTCCGTGTTTCCACGGAGGCCAACCGGAAATCAAACATCAGTAGTTGACGCGTACTTGCACACGTCATGTGGCCGTGGTTTTCACCTCCTTGACAATCACCATGGCCGCATGACGTGTGCAAGTACGCGTCAACTACTGATGTTTGATTTCCGGTTGGCTTCCGTAGAAACACGGACAGCTTGTGCTTAAGGTCTCTCTATACGACGTTCTATGATTTGCTTTATATAAGATGTTAATAAATCTGAACCAATCAGACATATAATCTTGATAAAATTTTAAGGATTTGACTTGTGGTCTACGCCCATTGTGTTTTGAGATAAGAAAGCGTACAGAATCATCAAGAAACTGCCATTTTTTGTTATTCATGCAGCTGTTCGGGTACGAGGACAAGTTGGACTGGATAATATACCACGATATTGTTTGGACCTCGAAGATATACATGCGGACCGTATGCCCAGTACGTTGAAAATAGTTATGGTATTCTTTAGTCCTGTTTGAAGATAACTATTTGATACTTTAAGCCCATTGTTCTTTTTACATTCTGTTTAAGAGCCTATGACATGAAGTGTTTTTTGTACCTCATTGGATAGACCTTGCCAAATAAGGAATAGGGGTGAAAATATTTTTTCGAAATCTTTATGGTTCTCGAGGTACTAACATTAAATGTTTTTAACTGATGACGTCATTTGATGGACAAGCATTTCTGCAATTCCTAAAATCTGAATCTTTAATGAATTTTAGCCAAACTTGGACTGATGATGTGTCTTGGTGTTTTCTTCATGCAGTGGCAATTTTTCGTTGTCATGGCAACAAAAGTCAGTTCCCGAGTCCCACTTGTAAAAAAAGAAATTTTCTGCCATTGCAAGAACTTTTACCAAGGCAATTAAACCAAACCTTTGTTTTTTCATATACTTGGTAAGAAGAACAGAAATTGTGTTCCGAATTGATGCACAACTTCTGGCTTGACGAAAAAACCTCATTAATTCAGGAATTTTTGTTTGGAGCCGGAACCCTGTTAGTTGCTGTGACCATTCTTAAGAAAACTTCGAAATACATCATTAGCCTACGTTTGACTTTAAGTAATCTAAAGGTTATTAAAAATTATTAAAATTATTAAAACCTGTCCACCTAATAACTTCATCAGTTCAAAACATTAAATAATGGTATCTCGAGAACCATAAAAGAATTAGGCAAAATGTTTTCACTGTCATGCCTCATGTAGCAAGGACACTGAGACACAAAAATATTTCATGCTATCGGCACTTTAAAGAAAACGTATACTACTCGTTTTGTTGTTACATTGCGTTTGGCTTACATGAAGTAGCAGTCGGTTGCGATCTTAGTCTCAACATCTTGGGGATAGGTTAGGCGCCATGTTAATCACTGAACAAATTGACTGGTGAACCAGAGCGTGGATTATCCCACAATAATAATTGGAAAGCTGTTCCACTGTGTGTGCCTCAATATGTAAATAATTGGTGTTGCAATTAAACCTTGTGTTTGCGAATTGGTGAGCTAGAATGCGCTACCATAGTCAATGTTTCTACTTGTCGGTACCTCAGGATGTTAGTTATCTTAAAAGGTGTTGTCAAAGCGGTGCTTCGTAGGTTTTCAACCTATACTGTTTTTTAGATTCGCTATGAGTGGATAAAAGATCTGCTGCCGAGACTTCATGATGTAGACGTGCGCACACTGTCAGGTTGGACAGAGAGGGACTGTGAACAAGAGCGTACCAAGAGTAAAAACGAATCAACAGAAGTTGATTGGAGTGGGGAGATGCAACATTTTGAAAAAGGTTCGGAAAGATTTGACTGTTACTATTGAGCCACTAGAGTGATATAAATGTATAAACGAGGAAAGTATTCTAGAAAGAGCAGAAGCGTCTTTAACTTGAAAGAAGAACTCAACTTGGATTATGAAACTTTTAAAAGGCTAAACTAGAACTAGGCGGGGAGTAGGAGTTTGATTCGAAACTTGAATCGAAACTGAGGTTGATTAGAAATTGGAGTCCTAAATTCAATTTGAACCTGGAATCGTATCTAAAATTAGGTTTGATCTGCAATTAAAACTGACATCAAAGTGAAAATGGGATAAGAACAAAAATTTAGCGATCTATACCCAAATTACTTTTACAGATTATGTATCTCAAGTGTTGAAATTATCGAAACGAAGCACAGAAGATAGCGTGGCTGCTGCCAGAGAAAGATACCTCGCTCGAAAACTAGCACGCACTCAAAAATCTCAACGGTGAAAAGCATGACAACTGTCATTGTTAGAGAACTGAAAGTTGGTTGTTGACTGTTCTACACTTAGACACTATTTAAAGATTGTTAACAGTTGAGACAAAACGAGGAACAGTGCATCCACGTTAAAGTCCTACATACTGTTGTCATGTAACGCGCACTGCTGACTGATATGGTTACACAGCATTTGGCCATATCACCGCTGCCTGGTTAGCCCAGTTGGTAAGGCGCTAGTCTGTTGTGCGGGAGGCCTGGGTTCGGTTCCCGGTGCCGGACCTTCACTCAGGGTCTTAAAATAACTGAGGAGAAGGTGCTGCCTTTGCTTTAACATCTACAAACGGTTAGACCTTCGCGTCTTCTCGGATAAGGCCGTTAAACTGTAGGTCCCGGATTGCAGGCCTCGAAGGGGACCTCGAGTCCTATTGCTTCTTCTCCCGTGACTCCTCGAGTCAAAAATGTTATAAATAAGTTAAACAGTAAAACAGAAGTAAAGTCAAAAGACAGATGGGATGATGTGCCATTACGTGAAAGTTGAAGATTAAAACGACAAAAGATCGTGATGAACGTTAGAAAGTCTGTAAGAAATGACGGAGAAAACCCAATCGCTGGTCTCGCCACCTGTTGCCACAGTCTAACCATTATGCGTTTAGTTTATGCTCGGTTTGAACCTGAGAGGTAAAGTGGCAATGGCATAAAATATTTTGCTACGTCAGCAAATAAACCTTGCTAAATGAGGAATAGCGATGAAAAAACTTTGTCAAAATCTGTTATGGTTCTTGAGATATTTTAAACATTTGTTTTTTCAAGTGATGACGTCAGTCGTTGGACATGAAATCTGCTACGAATCCAATTTAAGCCAAACTTAATATGGTAATGTATCTCACGGTATTCTTCAGAATAGTTTCTAATTTTCGTCCAAAGGTTATAGATTGGCAGCAGACCTCGAAAAATTTTAAATCTGCCTATCCGAGGGCTGACTTCATCAATTGAAAACAACAATGTTTAAACCTTGAAAACCATAACATATTTCGACAAAAACATTTTCACCCTATTCCTCATTTCTCAAGGTCCATCTGCTGTAATAAAATAAAAAGTAATAAAAAATTAAAGTTTTTAAACTTTTGAATCCAAGATTTCAATTAGAAAACCCGTTCATGGACTGAACTTTTGTCTGAATGGTTTCGATCAGAAGATCGTGGGTTCAAATCTCATCATGAATCAGAATTTTTTCTGAGCTAAAACAGTTTATGTCAACATTGACTGACTGATTTATTTTTTAATCTGTTTGTTCGATTCCCTATTGATTTGTTGATCATTAAGCCAGTCAAAACATTTTATTTGTAGATCTGCCGCTGACAAAAAATATAATTTAGAAAGAAAAACATACCTTATGACCAAAGAAAGATAAATTTAACATCAGATGTTTATGACAGTTTGTTAAACGAGTTCTTGTTATAGACACACCATAACAGTTGTCATGGAAAACAACCAACAGATGTCTTACACCAGCTGTCTAAAAGAGCCCACGTTAACGTTTTGACATTAATGAAAATGCAAGTCATATTGAAGTACTCAAAAGAAGAAAAGCGCTCACTGCAAGAGACTCGAACCAAGGGCCATCTGAATACGAGAATTGCTTTACTCACTCTTCTAAAAGATTCACGCGAATAGATGAGTTGGTTATTTGCCTCTTCACGAATCACGTTGATGTCCAACATTTACTTGCTGTCTTACGAACTTTTATTAGGTTATCTCGGTGAAGCAAGTGACCAGTAATCAGAAAGTAATCGGTTCGATTCTTATGAGTGAACGAGTTTCCCACGTGAGTTTCTGTAGCTCAGTTGCTAGCGCATCCGATGGGGAATCATAGGGTCATTGGTTCGATTACTATCGGTGACTCAACTCCCCACGTGAGTCTGTAGCTCTGTGGCTAAAGCATCTGATAGGTATTCAGAGGTTGTTGATTCGATTCCCATCAGTAACGCAGCTCTCCATGTGAGTCTATAACTCAGTTGCTGGAGTATCCGATAGGTAATCGTAGAATCATCGGTTTGATCCCAATCGGTTACCAAGATTTCCATATGAGCCTCTGTAGGTCAGTTACTAGAGCAGCTGACCGGTCGGTGACAAGAGCGTTTTTCTCAGTGCCTTTATTAGAGTAGAATTTCCAGAATGGGATTTTATCCCCTTCCAGTCTCATCGACTACCGTAAAACGTCATCCAGTAGATAACGTTGAAAACCCCAAATGCAAATGGAAAGAGAAACCTTGCGTAGATATCAATTAAAGATGGCGGAAATTTGACTTGGGAGGACCGATTTTTGATAAGCTGTTTTAAAAAAGGGTCTCTACGATAGGAACCTTGTGGCGTCAAAGTGTGATTAAAATTGTTGGTTGTATTCGTGAACACACTTCCAGTAAACGTCGAATAACCAGAAAGATCTGTCCCTATATTGGTTTCTTCTTTGTTGCCTAGAGTCGTATTTCGCTTTTTAGGAAATCCATCTTGAATATACTGGTTATTGATTACTGAACCGTCCTCGGTGTTTTCCTGGTTGAAGAATCAGCGATTAGTAAAAAGGTGTAAACATTATATATTAGATACAATTTCCCAAAAGGAAAGTAAACAGTGTAGGTAGGAATAAGTGGAATCTAGATACCCACGCTGAAAACGAAAGTCTTTTTAGTGGATAAGGTTGAAAAGTCACTAAATTGGTCACCCGATCTGGTTATCTTGGCAAAATCCTTCACTTTGCAAATCTTCAAATGTTTTTTTTTTTACTGTACATGGATGTACGAGTAGCTTGGGTTTGTAAACATTTCAAATTCAGCCTTTGATGCCCTCGAATTTTCTGAGTTTTGGGAAGAAACAAAGCTCAGATTTTATCGTTTGTTTGGATATTGCTGGACTGTTTAAGCAATGAAGCTATCAGACATGAACCAAGCTCTTCGAATGAACCCAAAGCCAGCGCTTATTTTAAAATGCAGTTAGGGTGAAATGCAAGGAAAATGGATTTGGTAATTATTTACTATTAAAACGAAGACCCTTTTTTAAGTGCCAACAACAAACAAGGAGTCTATCGATATCAGTTAAATAATGACTCGGCAAAGCAAATTTAGGACACGACAATGAAAAGCATGATATTTGACGAGGCTGCATTGACAAGCCACCCATTACCTTAGTTTTATTCTTCTTCATTTTTTGCCTTGAGCGTCTTCCATTCCACCATATGGACGACTCAGAACAAGGTAGGTTTACGTTCAGCACGATGACGTACTCCAGGAAGGTACAAAACACGAATAAGAATGAAACCAAGAGATACCAGTCTATGGCCTTAATATAGCTCACTCGGGGCATACTGGCGTTTACTGCCCCCCAGACTGTGGATATTGTTAGCAATGTTGTAATAGTGAGCCCCACGCGGGCTGGGGTCGAGTCCTGGTCGACCCAGAAAGACATGGACGCCATTAGCACAATGAAGATACACGGAACGTAGATTTGAATCAGGTAATATCCCATGCGACGTGTTAGCACAAACGTGGCAGTCAGAGTTGAATAGCTCCCTAGAACAAAATATTTTGTGGCAAGAAAGTAAAATTGAAAGCCTTACTTGGGTCGTTACTATTGGTCATCGGCTGAGAGCTACAACAACTAGGACGCCAACAAACGAGGGATAAGCAACGAGGACGGTAACAAACAAAAGGTAAGCAACGAGGACGGTAACAAACAAGAGATAAGCAACGAGGACGCCAACAAACAAAAGGTAAGCAACGAGGACGGTAACAAACAAAAGATAAGCAACGAGGACGCCAACAAACAAAAGATAAGCAACGAGGACGGTAACGCAGTTGATGGCGGCAGTTAACAAAGCAGTTACAATAGGTTCTGTACGTCGGAATGCACCATACTGGCCACCTGCTTGCCTACGTCGTCAAAATTACGTGAAAATCTCGATTTTGGAGTCGTTACAACTTCGGGAACGACCAACAGAATTTTTTTAAATCCTCATTTAGCTTCATGAAAGAATATTTAAAATCCTCTGTTAATCAAACTTTTGTATTTCTCATGGCTAACGGAATGATCTACAGAAAATGTTCTGAAGATTTCTTAACACTTTTCTGATAACGTAACTTGTACAAAATGAATAAAAAAGCAAACAAGTTAAACGTAAACTACGATCACGCAAAAGATGGCGACTTCAACATTTAACCATAAATCCAAATGCATTAACGTCTTAAATTGACCATAAAAACGCATAGAAAGATCAGAGATACAGGGTGTTGTTGATACAAAGAAGAGTTTTACCAATTGTTACCTTCTCTTAGCGGTGTAAAGTTCGCAATGCATTGTGATAGAATGTGCAGCTGCTGTCTTTTTCGCAATGGTCAATTGAAAAGGGCAGACAAGTTCGTTTTGGTGTACCAGTTGACGATGTTACCGCCTTTGTTGCTTACAGTGTCTGCTAAATCATGGTTGCATGTTGCACTCATTCAAAGACTCGATCTATCATGCAATTCCTACAAATATGTTAAGCTTATCGCTGTATAATAGTGAGAAAAGCAAACTTTCTTTTTCCAAAATTTGATAAGTGTTTGAGTGCCTTGACATTTTTTGTCAAACTTGCCTCCCAGTTATACAAACTTTATGAAAAATAATTTTTGGACGGTTTAAAAATGTTAAAATTTGTTTTTCTTAACATTTGGTTGCTCGTGTGAAAAAACAATTCTATAACTAAATGTAAACTTTCTTTTTCCAAACTTGATAGACGTTTGGGTGCCTTAACATTTTTTGTCAAACGTGTCTCCAAGTTGTACAAACTTGATGAAAATACAACTTTTAGACGGTTTAAAAACGTTAAATTTGGTTTCTAACTATTTGTGAAAAAACAATTCTATAACTAAATGCTATTTATCTCGGTCCGCTTACCAGCGACGTATTCAAATGTCTTTACCCGAGTTGAGTATCCCGTAATTACAAACTGCGCCATGGTGGAATCAATCAGAGTCACTCCAGGATCCTTGCGCCACACATAGTACAGGTCAGCGGTCGTGTATGCGTCTGTAAAATAAAGTCTCGGTGCTTTAAAACTGCATTTTCTCGGAGTTAGCTAGTGACAAACTACTTTCAAAAATTCCAATACTGCACATGCGTGCAGACCCTTAAAATATCACTTTGTGTATTATCTTCTGCTCCAAGGTAATCAGGTAAACAATATTAAAAGATCGTTATTGATGGAAAAGGATTTTGTTTTGTTTGATTAATGACGTTTTGACTCGAGAATCACGGGATAAAAGGCTAGGACTCGAGGTCCCCTTTGTGGTCTGACACCTGGGACCTATGATTTGATGTTCATATCCGAGAAGACACGAAGTTCTAACCGTTTACAGATGTTAGAGCAAAGACAGTACCTTCTCCTCAGTTGTTTTAAGACCCGAGTTAAGGTACGGCACAGGGAATTGAACCCAGGCCTCCCGCACGACAGTCTGGCGCCTTATTGGGTACAGATAGCTTATTAGTGGAACTTACAGCTGACTAAAGTCAGATGACAGGTTTGCGTGTCCATTGGATAGTGACGCAGATCCATATTGCACATGGCTGTGACAGTGGCTCTAGTAGGCAACATGAAACCATCCGTTAGTAACTCAAGATCAAAGGACGTTTACGAAGGCCCAGAAATCCCCTCTCCCGTCGGGATCTTTGTTTATGTTTTTTCTCAATGAAAAACTAAAATGGTTTAATTTCAACAAACAAGAACAAGAGCAACGAAAACATTAATTGGTACATGATTTCCATTACTCCAGAAATTCATGGGAAACCCCTGGAACTTTGAAATTTCCTTCCAGGGCCCTGGAAAACTCCTAAAAAAATAGTTAATTTCCCTATATCTTGAATTTTGGGGACAATGTTTCATAGCAAACAAAAACCTACTGAAGCATCTTGCTAGCAAAAACCTACTGAAGCATCTTGCTAGTTTTTTTGCTGGGATTCGGGTCAGTTTTTGTGTATAAAAAGGTCTTCATGCTACATGTAAGTTGTTATATTTCAAGCCAGAGTCAATCCAGATTGTATATTTCGAGTAATTGCTGCAGCTTCCGACGTTGATGTTTCATTTCTTTCCATTTTAAAAGCTAAAAAACTTAAAAGTTGTTTTGGGGAATTAGTTAATACAAGTGAGGGGAGAGAGAGGGACACTTAGGGAGTTGGTCAGGATATGTTGATCGCAATAAAGTTATTTTTGCTTAAGATTGATTTACAAAAAGCATGGTTACAGATTATAATTAGATAGTTTCGCGAGCTGCAGCAATTACTCGGAATATAAAATCTGGATTGACTCCGGCTTGAAAAATATAATCTGGATTGACTCCAACTAAAACACTTACATGTAGCATGGAGGCCTTTCTTATATACAAAATTGCAATTAAACCATGTTACTGTCAAAGATGATCGACATTCTGTACAGTGTGGAAAGCAAAAAGGTTTTACCTGCTGCCCCAGAACACAGTTCCGTCAGGAGCGATGTCTATCTTGTGATTGTTGGTCATCAGGTGGTGCATATGTGAAGTCACAGAGTTGTCAAATACTGTATCTGGAACCCATATATAGTCAGCTGGGTGTGAGGTTCCCATCATAAGGACAATAGAATAATTTAGGTTATGTACTAGTCTCGAGTCACGCCACACCTGGCGAAAGTACATATCAATGGTATAAACCTGTCCAGAAGAGAAAGTACACTCATTTAGAACAATCATCCAAAGATTTAAAGCATTACAGACTACGTGTACTAGAGTATCTTTTTCTGCCTTAAATGGCAGTAGTTAAACGTAAAAACTAGAGCTACTCAAAGGAATTCTATAGATCATTTTGATTTAAAACTGATTTCGGCGCCCAGTAGATATTCTGCCACTATCCACCGAAATTGAAGTAGAATAAGTGTTTTAATATACTCCAGCGTGGCAACTGACCTATTGAAACTTCCTTTAAAGAAAAAAGGAAAATTTGCAAGAAAAAAAATTACTTCTTGAATCTCCGAGAGTGACAAAACTCATACACGATCAAATTTCATAACAAAAATGAAAGGTTATAAACGGCGTAAAACAGAGAACTGTTTTAAAAATCCTGCGTTTTTATAGCAAACTTTCTTCAATGTTGTGATCCAAAACGGACGCGAAGCGACTACTATTGTCCACCATTTTGTTCCGGTGTCATTATCCACCCATTCGAAGATAAATATTGTCTCACATTTACTATTACTAAACCATCAGATCGCGCGTAGGCGAGCTGGCATACACTAACTACTATTAATGAACGTTAACATTGTCATCATTTCTGAATACTTTTTACCATCAAGATTGCCGCTGTATGTAATCACCACATCATAAAATTTAGAAGTGTTCAGCCACACGGTGCAACATTGCAGTTTAAGATACGATGATGTCAAAATCGACGAAAACCGCTTACGAAAGCACACTTCTTGCTTTTTTGATCAAAAAAATCATGTATTGCTATAGTTAGTTTGTTTCCATTATTGTCCGAGTTACGCTTTTTGAGTAGAAGATATTCTTAAACGGTTAAACGAAGTTTGACAAAATTTCCTGTAGGTCGTTCTTGTAAAGTAATAACTTCAAAGTTGAGCTTTTCACGTTGTAGTTTGTTGTGACAACTGAAGGTAGCGAGCGGTTGGCACAGGCTCTTTATTAGCGCCTTGTAAGACAGCGACCAAAAAAACCATCAAAGGCACTTACCATATTCACTTCCTGGACATATCGCAAGGCAATGACAGAGAAGTCCAAACTAACTTTAACTGCTTCTCCTAGAAAGGCAAACGCAACGTTAAAATTCAATGAAATAATCCAAAATTAAATGGGCACAACTAATTTTGCAAGTCATTGAGCTTCGTTCAGAAAACTAATTATCTCGTTTCGCTCCGTATAAGCATATCCAGAGCACCAGTGGATGCCGGATCCCTACCCTCTGGATGCCGGATGCTTAGATCGTACATTTTGTGGTTGCTCGATGCGTTCCTCGTGGTGGTCGCCGGGTGCAATATACTGAAGGTTTTTCGGGATGCCTTGCCAGTTGATGTCGGATCCCGCTTACTCTGATGCTCTGGATATAGGATGCCTTGCTAGTGGATGCCGGATCCCGCTCGCTCTGATGCTCTGGATATGGGATGCCTTGCCAGTGGATGTCGGATCCCGCTCGCTCTGATGCTCTGGATATGGGATGCTTTGTCAGTGGATGTTGGAGCCCGCTCGCTCTGATGCTCTGGATATTAGATGTCTTGCCAGTGGATGTCGGATCCCGCTCGCTCTGATGCTCTGGATATGGGATGCCTTGCCAGTAGATGTTGGAACCCGCTCGCTCTGATGCTCTGGATATTAGATGTCTTGCCAGTGGATGTCGGATCCCGCTCGCTCTGATGCTCTTGATATGGGGTGCCTTGCCAGTAGATGTTGGATCTCGATCGCTCTGATGCTCTGGATGTTGGATGCCAGAACTAGAAAAATTGTGGATGCTCGATACGCTTACATGTGGCGATTTCATTTCCATCGCCAGAGAATTTTTGCCACTCCATGCACTTCTTTGTGACTCATGAATAAACGGCTGACCACACTCGATGATTTATTTACCTTCTGCACTCCGGCTGTAGAGTGCTATACTAGAAACTAAAATACGATTGTAAAGAACCGGGCTCACCTCCAAGATTTGGCCGAATTCTCGTGTCATATCCTTGAAGTAACTTGTTAATTGTGTCGGAGACCTCGGTCAAGTTTTGCTTACGGCTGAAAAAAGAGTTATTGTAATAAATTGAAGAGATTATTCATTGTGGATGAGAATGGTTAGTGAGGACAGTGGCATTGGGCAACTCGAGATTTGGCTTGCAACCGTGTGCAAGCACCAAACATGTGGCAGATCCTTTCAAGACAACGCGCGCATTTCACAACATGCCGCGCCAATACGACGCTTATTTAAGCGAAGAAGATGACAGTCTACACATCACCTGAAGAAGGCTAGCAGTAAACAGCCGAAATGTTGCGGTCCTCAGCAACTTACAACGTGAGACAATTGGACAAACTAACTAAGAACTATTCTATTCAGAAACTGAGGTTTCTTCAGGAATTGTCTGGTCTATATGGTTTGATGCACTCGGGATGATTTATTTTCTTGGAAAATCAGATTTTTCAATATTTTGTCAAAATTGTTTGCTTTTTTGTTTAAAACTTAACGAAAGTCAATTTATTGCCTCACTTTCAGTTATCACCTCTTATTTAACCACTGTATGATTTTCGAACCTTAATCATTCGTATCTTCAAATATAAAGTTCTTTGCAGAAACTATCATGGTGACGTATTACTCTGCGGATGCTTTCGTATACTTGTTTAATTAACGGGCAATAAGAGTTTTCTGATTCTAACTGATGAACTGAAGCCCCGTCACACAACACGGAATTTTTGGTACGGTAAGGACGAAAAAAGTACGTGGCGTACCAAAAAATTGGTTCGGCACGGATAGATTTTGTCGTGTAAATGCTTTGCCTCATCCGTTCTGGACTAAAATATCACACGTGCTCGGGCCATGTCGAGAGGTAGGCCGAGTACGGATAAACTTGGTACGGTTATCGCAAACATCAGAACGGACGAAGGAGAAGAACGAGATGATAAAAACGTAGGTGTAATGAAATATTTAATGGACCAACAGCTTAGAGGGGGGCCTCAGTGTGATCAAACAGAGAGAAAAAAAGTGGTTAGAGGAAGTGAAGAAGACCTATTGTGAAGCGCCGAGATACAAAGCCTATGAAGAGAACAACACTAACAATTTCTCCAAGCTTTACTCTTTTTTATATTTGGTACCCGAACCATTACCAAAAGCTCCGTGTAGTAGAAATGAGGCTTGAAACTACTAAACGACCCTAACTATTTCAACGCTCCCTTTATTGATGGACTAACATATAATTTTATGGCCTCAAACTTTGTTTGCGCTGTTGTTAATCATAACACTAAACAAACAAAAAACGACCTTGCTGTATTCCAGTTATTTTGCCATTCAAAAATAAAATTCACATTATACTGAAAACAGAGAAGAAGTTTGACGCAAGGATAATCTTTGAAACCATAGTTGATAAACAGATTGGCCATGAAGACAGGCCACTTTAAAAATGGAGATACAAAAGTGCTTAGCTTTATATGAACCAGCTTTGTAAGTGTCTATATGAGAATGATTCGAGTGTCTTAGTGCTGACTTTCATTTCAAATATGTTTGTTTTTCGCGCAGCCCAGACAACAAAAGAAAACTAGAAGTAGAAAGATAAATAACATGCCAAATGAACCATTCCGTAAATCAGTATGTTCAACCAAAGCTCGTTCTGTGTTCATAAAAAGGAACAATCAGCCGGTTGTTGCAATTTACGAAACACACCGATTTTAACTTCGTTCTTAAATTCATTTTCCATCTCAAAACACAAAGTTTTACCATTTTCAGCGGTTGAGGTTTTTTTACACTTGACGTTCCTACTTACTTGAAGAGGTCTAGCAACCAGTTTTATAATTTGTTAAAATTCGTCTTGGTAAAGTGATTGATCGGCTGGAGCTGAGATGGTTTATAGATACTTAAATGTACTTATGATATCCGCTCAGGCTCGATGGAAGTCTCTTCTGTCATAAGGGTATTTTTCACAGTCTTCAGACAGAAATATGTAAGTTTCGAGCTTGATAGAATAGTTTAATTGCATGGCTTCGAAAAACACACCTGTTAGAAAAACAAGCTTTGTATAACGCATATAATGTGCTTGATTGAGTTGTAATTTCTACCGAACAATAGAAATCGGTGATACAAGCGTAAAATAGTTTGTTTTTCCGTTTATTTTCAAAGCAAATATTTGCTTTCCCAAGTCATTTTTGACATTAACGAAAACTGAGGTTCTTAACCTGTCCGGCCGCACTTCAAGTGCAGTAGCTCGTTCGTTTCTCTGGATCGATGCTTGAAAGTTTTGGCTTCCGTTTCATTTTCTATTTTCTTTTCAAGAGAGTCGAAAGATGCCCTCGTATAATCTTT
Source organism: Hydrozoanthus tunicans (assembly GCA_026413305.1). Taxonomy (NCBI): domain Eukaryota; kingdom Metazoa; phylum Cnidaria; class Anthozoa; order Zoantharia; family Hydrozoanthidae; genus Hydrozoanthus; species Hydrozoanthus tunicans. Next base: position 13,302 of record JAOBAT010091525.1, read on the forward strand.
TAAAACTTTTGGAAAAAGCCTCAAAAATTAATTCATTTATGACAAAATATAAGTTGGGAACTAGGAACCTCCTTTTGTGTCTCTAGCCGGGTCAAAGTGACTCAAAGATAAATAGCTCGCGTCCAAAACTTGCTTTTTCTTCAGCTTTCATTACTTAAACACTTCCAGATACACTTTCAAACAATAATAAGTTTTTTTCAGCAAGCACTTAACTCACCTTGATTGGGCGACAGTCTTGTCAAATGCGAAGGACACCAACATCAACCAAACGGTGTAAACTACCTTTCCTGTCATATTATAAGGCTTTGTGTTGATCAAGCTTTTGCCTTCACCACTTTCACGATGTTTTCTCTGTAGAATTTAAAAATTTTATTTCAAATTGCATTGATTAAACCAGTAGTTTGAAAAACGACAACTGATGTAGAACTAAAATTGATGCGCTACTTTTTAAGAAGACGCGGCAGTGTCTCAACAACGGCGAGCCAAATTTTTGGAATCTGAGATAACTCTTCTTTGTCATAAAACACAATTACGTCTAAAGACTGATATCAAGGCTCTTACAAATACACAGTCTAAGTGGACACAGCAAGAGACATGATAATTATCTTTAAGTTTTCTCCAACAAGAGAATGTTATTATGAAAATTGACAGGCTCACTTCTTTGGTGACGCCGTCTTTCAAATTAAAATGGAAAACATGATTACATCCACAAAATTCACCAATATAGGTACTATCTTTCCAAATTTCCGTTAATAGATCGTTACGCATTACAAATCTACGTCAGAATATTAGAGTAGATTACATATTTGCTAACCAAAATAACCGACTCGTAAGTTATTTTTTCCAGATTCTCTAAGAATAATCTAAAGCTTTTAGCCAGAGCAGACCGCTAATGATAAAAATGTAAATTTTGGGGGGCTTCTATATCCTGTTCAAACACGTTCAAGATTAACACTTAGTTAGATTCACTTACTTGACGTTAACAGGTCAAATGTAAGCTAAAAGTCGCCCTTTTTACTCTGAGTCCACTGATAATGCACAATCACTTAGACACAGAACAGAAACAGAAACACTAACTTTATGCATAACAAAACTAGTGTTCTCTCTCTTTCCCACAACGCCGAATCTCAAAATTAAAAGAAGGCTCCTTAGTAAAACAAATTAAGACTTAATCAAACCTTTAGCTCTCCTAATGAAAAGAAAGCACGGAATTAGCATAACAACAGGTTTTGCACTCAAACCGCAACGCACATGCATGGTTTTTCGAATACCAAATCTTAACTTTAATGGACATTTGGGTCTTCAACACTTAGTTTCAGAAGGCTTAAAAACCGCCTTTGATTTATTACTTAACATCAAAGACAGCGAGGCAATTTTCTTGGATTACGCCTTTCCGTGCTTATAATAAAAGTTCGGGTTCTTTGTAATAAAAGAGTTTTGAAGTGAAAAAAATGTGATCCGTCAGCGTTTGCCGAGGGCCAAAAACCGACAACCAAATAGCTTTCACCCTGCATTTTACATCTGTGCAAAACAAGCCGGCAAAATAACATAACATGTTGGAACATAAAAACAAATGATATCATTAAGAGCCGGACGCGTCAAAAAGTTAAAACGTTTGCATTTCCCTGAAGTTGTGTTTATATCTAAGATTTTGTTTTGCAATTAAGACACTTCAAGTAAAGTAAATCAAGAATTTATCACAAATTTTTGAGCAATTAATTTCTACTACGTTATCAGTTCGTTTGTGCTGGATTTTTCTCGCAATGATATACATATGTCGACCGTCGGCGTTTTATACAACAGATTCATGCAGATAAGTTTATAACAGTTTTGTCAAGCTTGGGGTTAAAAATGAATATTCTTTCTGGTTTATTTGAAAAGTTCTTGCCTTGAAAGCCTTAATTGATAAGTCAAGAACTGTTTTTCCATGTCCCTCGTTTTAGCACATTTCAATAATCTTCGAATTCTCTTCAACTAACACATGCATGCAATAATTGAAAGCTGAGTTATCTTTTAGTGGTAAGGATTCAAATTCATTAACTTAATCAGAGTGACTTTAAGCAGATAATGCCTAACCACTATGGACTAATGGATAACAAACAACACTGGGAAAAAAGATGATATATAGGAAATTAACTTGACACCACAATGCGACGCAAAAAAATTCTACATGATTTAAAGAACGTCAAAAAATGAATTTGAATATAGAAATACAAATAAAATTCCAGTAACACTTTTTTAGATAGAGTTGTCTTTCGAAACAGCCTTTTTGTTGATCCAGAAGTGGATCTACACTTTTATTTCTTTTTTATGAAATGAAATGAAACAGCCTTTTTGTTGATCCAGAAGTGGATCTACACTTTTATTTCTTTTTTATGAAATGAACAGAGGGGCAAAGAGCCGATTGTAGTGTTCTTGCCTGTATTCTGTTTCCCCGGCTACGAAAATTTCCGTGTACACAGTGATATTGTAAATTGCCAGAAACGCTTCAGGCTAGTATTGCATATCATTCTAGCAATTCATACCATAGAGAACAATGATAACTACTATTTGCCCTGAAGGGGGAGAATTTTCAACAAAGTGTGAACTTGAAGCTGTGCTGTAACTTTACAAACACTGGCACAAAGTAAACAACAAAGGAACAACCTAGAAACAGAAGATAACGATGACAACAAAACTAATTTAAATTGTAGGAAAAACTCAAATGGAAATAGTATTCATCAATCTTCCTTGTGACTAAAAACATAGAATAATAAAAATAAATTGCCGATCTTTAGCATCAACAAGCAACCACATAAAGGAAAGAGAAAAGTTCTATGGCCTCAATGGGATTCGAAATCTCGACCTACGAAACAGATCTACGTCGTTCTAACCAACTGAACTACAGGGTCGTGGGATTTTGAGTGTCAGGTTTTCCAGTGGCAAGGCTTCACTCAGCTCGAATCAGTATGTTGTATTTACACGTACGCAATTAAAGGAAAATACTGTTTAGTTATAGAAAAATGTAATTCTTAAAATCTTTCTTTGTTCCCGTAATAGATTTTCTCTCCGAAAGGTAACTGGTGATCAATAACCGCACCTCCTCCCCAAGAAGTTTTTTTTTCAGGTCTAATCAATCACTCTACCCTCCCCTTGGGGAACTTTTCTTCCTTCTCTTAGTTCAAGTTGAAACTATCAAATGTTATTTTAGCTATATGGCGTCATAACGAATCGAAACTGGTCCTAGACAACATCTTACAAACATATCGAAATATTTCTCATACAGCATCTTAAAAAACAACTTAGAAAGTAAATGCTCCACAGGTTGAAAGCTCAGAAAAAAATTCTGAGTTACTGACTGGAATCGAACCGGCAACCCTCTGATTACCGACCAGATTCTCTACCCACTAAGCTACTGAGACTCACTTGCCAAGTCGATGGCTTTGAATGACAGTCGTCTGAGACTGCATTGCATGATTACTTACGACTAAAATATATAACGTTATTTAAAAAGCGTACATGTATGAAAATATCCCCCTAACAATTGCAAATCCGCGGCGAGAGTACGAGAGATCGAATTAGTGAACTGATGATGGTTTCTGAGGTTATAAGGGAAATTGTTCTTGGTAGGTAAGAGGTAATACCACTTGTGTTGTGGACTAGATACAGAAAGTAGATATAGAAAACTTCCTACATCGTTCGCCACGTCTATAGAATCATTTAAAACTATTGGACATATTGAGTGGGTAGTTGCCGGACGTGTGTCAAGCGGGAATAGACAGGAACTTAACCAGTAACTCGGCTCCCCATGTGAGTTTCTGTAGTTCAATGGGTAGAGCATCTGGCCGGTATTCAGAGGGTTGCGGGTTCGGAGGGGTTGGCGTAGTGGTAAGATCTCTGCCTCCCAATTCTGAGTTCCCCGGCTCGATTCCCGGTCTGGTCGAGGGTAAGTAAAATGAATACCAGCATTCATGGACCGCTTTAAAGCGGCTGCCAACTGCGCCTTTGTATTATTCTGGTCCACTGGGGGTAAAACTGATCATTGCCTTTGAGCATTCATATGGAAATGCACCACTTTACCTACTTTTTACTTTACGATTCCCGTCAGTGACTCAGAATTTTTTCTGAGCTTTGAACCTGTGGAGCACTTATACGTTCTAACTTTACAACCAAATTGCACACTTCCACATGGAATCGACTATTTCAGGACTAAAATCGCAAATTGTCTAAAATAGCATCATAACATGTTGCAAATATGCATTCCACCAATTGACATAGCTATTAGTCAAAACTTGTTGTGTTGGCTGCAACAGACCTGTCGATGAGAGCATTTGGATCTGGCAGATAAAAACTTGTTCCACGAGAAAGTTAGTAGTTCGCTTACTATTGACTGCTTGAATAAATGCTGGTACGTATCGAGGGCATGATAATTATTTTGCCTCATGTAAGCGCATCCAGGGCACTAGAGGATGCCGGATCCCTACCTTTTGGATACCGGATGCTTAGATTGCAGATTCCATGGATGCTGGAAGCACTCCATGTTGTGGATGCCGGATGCAATTTGCAAAAGCTTTTCTGCATGCCTTGCCAGTGGATGTCGGATACCGATTGCTCTCATGCTCTGGATGTTGGATGAAAGAGTTCAAATATTATGGATGCCGGATGCAAGTTGCAAAAGCTTTTCTGGATGCCTTGCCAGTGGAAGTCGGATCCCGATTGCTCTGATACTTTGAATGTTGGATGCAAGAGCTAAAATATTGTGGATGCTGGATACGCTTTCATTGGACAAAATTATTCTCATGTGCAGTTCGGTAGAAATTGAACAATTAGCGCAAATCCGAGATGGTCTGAAACCGAGAGACTGGAAAACTGGGATAAGAAAAAATTGACCGAGGCTTAAACAATTAAGACCAACCATAAATAGACGCAAACTGGTCAGACATTTTGTTTTTCTTACGGATTCAGTAAAAGTTCTTTGTTTTAACAGCTTAAATGTGAGATTCGATGGATTTCGGAGGAAGAAGAATTAGGACCAACATTCGGTTAGTCAAAAATATCTCTTTAGCAAAAATAACAGTGTGTAAATACTGCATTAATTTCATCTTTGATATGAATTTTGCTTATGACATATATGTAAGACAAGCATGTACTCTGTAACTAAAAAGTCATTTTTCGAAAACGAAAGAATTAGGAGTTTCTACTGCCGAACTGTAAAATTGGGAGTAATGAACGCATGAAATATTTGTTTACTATCAGTCTGCAAACGTCCGATGGGAGGGAAATCTGAAACAAATTTCCAATCTAACATATCATCTAAGACTACGCAAATGAATTTTAAAGAGTCGTCGCAACATGTAAACAATTGGTGAAGTTTACGATGATTGCTGATAAACCAACTTACCACAGCCTGTAAAATTGTCATGAAATATATCTTCCAATAAAAACCTGTTTATTTATGTGCACAAGAAGACCGTACCGATCAAACTTGAGGTTGCCGAAGCTTTCTTGTTTCGAAATCCGACCACGGTTACCTCCCTCGATTTACTGTACGAACTTATTTACTGTCACAAGGCTACCTCCATTTTACAAAGGCAAGTAGTTCATAGTCCAGAAACTAACTTGCTTCAGTCGAAAATTGTCCAACTCTAGGTAGTTGTAGGTAAATAGTTCTTTTTCCGAGAGAACACAAACCATTGTTTTGTGCAAACTTCATCTCACCAACGAAAAGTTAATTTACCTGTGTATTTCAGTCGTAAGCTGTCCAATATCTAGGTAGTTGTCAGTAAAGAGTTCTTTTTCGGAGAGAACATCACTGAACCATTGTTTTTTTAACTAACCTCATCTCTCCTTGTAAATACAGTATGTTGACCGTTCTCAGCGGGTAGCGGACGCCAAACTTCTAAGAATTGTGAAGATTTTTTCCAGATGAAAAACTTATTGCTTTGTTAGTCAAATCACGGGAGCAAGGTATCACCCTGTGAGTTTTAATTAATCCCAGTTCTAAAAATGACAAAAACAGCAAAAATTCGCGAGGTTTAAGACAATTCAGTAGCATACAATTCAAATAACGCTGTGTTTCCATATTTATAGAAAAACAAAACACAACTTCAAAAAGCAGTTGTCTCAATAAGCATGCAGAATAGTTTTTAAGAGAAACACTTTAATAGATTGCTCTTGTTATCGAACAAACCCGGGCATCAGCGTATATATGTACTTTAAAAGCAATGTTAGTATGTTTATTAAAAGCTCCCTAGAGAGCATCTGATTTGTCAATTTATACTTCACCACGAAGGCAAATATAACACACAGTTTATATCTCTAAAGCACAGAGTGACGTATATATACAGTTAGTAATTGTGAATGCAAAGTCCGTTAGATAGAAATGAGATAATCGCCACCTATCAGATCATGGCCGTTTTTCTAACACAATAAAGCATATTTTTCATTGGAAATCTATCTCTTCGACGGATAATTGAGCTCACAAGGGAACTGGAAGAGCTATACCCGTCTAATATCGAATCAGACGGGGGCTAGCTAGAAGACCTTGAAGCAGAAATTGAGCGTTTGAGAAGAGTTCGGCGGTGGAGCACCATAACATTTCCCGATGAAAGAGTTCAGTTTCGCCCCATGTAACTGCATCCAGAGCTCTAGCGGATGCCGGATCCTTCCCTCTGGATTTGGAATGCTAAGATCGTAGATTCCGTGGATGCTGGATGCAGCTTGTTTCTGGATGCTGGATGATTTGCCGGTGGATTTCGGATCCCGATCATCTTAGTGCTCTGGATTTTAGATGCCAGAGCTGACAAAAATGGTGGATGATGCTGGATACGCTTACGTGGGTTGTTAATTGAGCTTCATGAAACAGCATCGCCAATGGTTATCAGATGCAGCGACTACACCACGTTGACTCGGTGAGTAGAACTGATATAGGGCAGCTGAATAGAGCTTAAAAATTATGTAGAATTTCAAAATTGAGGAACTGATATACATTTTCCGCTTTCTCACCAAATACATAGGTCATGATATACTTGCAGTTTTTGTTGAAACACTTAACTTTAGAACTTGTGTAGTAGCTTTGAAAACGACGCACTCCTTTTTTTTGTCTATTTGGTTATTTACTTGAGTTGTATTTGTCTGTATTTGCAAAATTCAGTTCAAATTACTCGGCGCTGGTATACTTCCGAAGTTTAACGAAGATCTTTAGTCTTAATATAAATGTTTTAGAAACGTTTTCTAGCCATTTTCGAAATTTTGCGAAGATTTCCGAATATCTCGGAAATCGAAGAATTTCCAAAAATGTTTAAAAAATCACTAAAATGTCTTTAAAACGTTTTAAACCGTTTCCAAAGATTTCCGAATGTTTCCGGAGATTGCAAGGTTTGAAAAAAACTTGGGATAAAAAATAAGATTAGTTGAGCAACGCTTTCTCGTATTGGTACAGCGAAAAGTGAAACATTTTGCCCTCGATGTCATAAACATCGTTGAATCGTTAAAACTTTTAGTTTGTGTTAAATCAGCATGGGGCCCTGTGTAGGGACCTTGCGTGGACTGAGACTAGATTTTGTGACCTGGTCTGGTTACATTGCTGTAAGGACTCGTGGTTGAGAGTTTTTTGCTTCACAGCCAAAGTCTTGAGCTATGTGAAAATACAGTTCTTTATTCGTAGTCAAAAACAAGTTCTGTAGCCCGTCCAGAACGAATATTTGCTGTTTAAAACAAAGCTTGTCGCCACCATAACAAACATGTATTCGCAGGGTTCCTCGTATCATTTAGGATTAATTTCACTTGTTTAAAATTGTTTTCTAAATTTCCCTCTTTTTCAAAAGAATGGAAAAAAATTTGTGAATTAATGATAAATTTGACTCGGCCCAATGCGATTACCTATACATGTTTAAAAGCGTCACAAAGGTTGTCCTGCTTATCACTCAGGAAGTTGTTAAAGATATACAAGGAGGGCATGTTGGCGATCCCTTTGTTTTGTCCTTTTTGAGAGAGCAGGTTAGAGTTGTCACGTTCCATAATTGTTGGGCATTGTACTTCAGATCTTTTGTTGCACCACGCGGTCCCTTTTGGTATGTGGTTCTTTGTTTACAACCGATATGGTAAAATGCGTCATCAGTGTTTTGCTTCGACTCTTGTAAAGAAAGGTTGGTTCTTCGTGCTAGCTAGCCAAGGCCAGGGCAGAGGACAACCAAAACACCAGATAAATGATATTGGGCTTAATCCCAGGACTCGCTGCCTTTTTTTAGTCACAGGGACGTTTCCTTTTGCACCACACACATGATGTTTTATTAAGTTCAACCGTGCAGTATATATTACCTCATCCTAACAACGGCCATGTTTTTGTCGCACCACTAAGCAACGCTGGACTACGCATACATTACTGTGCTTTTATTTCTTAAAAAAAACATCGTATTGTTGCCAACAGAATTGAAAAGAGTAAATCATTATTAATTCAGACAGCTTATTAGCTACCTTCGTTAAGCAATTTGCAGTTAACCAATTTCGCGTTTTTACTTGGAAGCAAGCTACTTTTAAAGTTAAATTTCTGGTGTGGTCAGCTCTTCTGTAGGAACATGAGGGTCTTACACGATTTATACTGAGCTGGACACCTTGAAGATAAAAATATAGGAAGGAACAGATACAGTATTTCTAACGAAACAACCTTGTTATCAAGCAGTTTTGTTAGATTAAGAAAAAGTTAATGCACAACCAAGAACTTAAAATAGAAGTTTTGTCTCACAGGCATCACAGGTACCCAGAATTCCCTTCCTCCCTTTAACCATCGGTCACAAGAGTAACTTAAAACAATTAAGCCACTGCAATCTTTCCCCTACAACTCCAAAATAATAAGAAAATTTTATCGCCCCGTGTAAGTTTATCCAGCTTCTTAAAAATTTTTTAGCTCTGGCATCCAACATCCAGATCATAGGAGCGATCGGGATGCGACATCCACTGGCAAGACATCCAGCATCAAGCTGCATTCACAAAAAAAATGCATCCTGCATCCACAGAATTTACAATCTAAGGATCCGGCGTCCTGAGGGTAGGGATCCGACATCCGCTAGTGCTCTGGATGCAGTTACATCGGGGAACATTTAGGATTAGGAAGTAGCTGAATATTTGTGGAAATGAATTTGACAAGAGATTCGAAACAACAACTTGAATATCTCTGGGACAAAATATTTTTGCCATACCTTTGGAAAATCTGACATCACCTCTGCATTAAGCAGACTGATTCAAAGTTGTATGCCAAAGTAAAACGAGTCCGCAAAGTGTTGAGTAACAAAAAGAAAACATTTTGAAGCTTTTGGTGCGTCACCTCCTTCACTTCTTTCCTGGTTCAGCCCGTTACTCAATCAACCCCCCCCCCGGAATAGGGATAGCTTCCGGGGTGGGGATAAGATTTACTAAGGTTTAGGGGAGGAGTAAGTAGTCATTCGTATCTGCTTAAACAAAAGATATAGGTTGAAGTAAAATGGCATACAATTATGGTATAACTAGCAACAAAATACTTTGTGAAGGGTTTTACCTGATACAGCAAAAACCATGCTCTTTTATACATTCTCTGTATTTCCCTTTTGGAGTCTGTTATAACCAGTCTGATTATTAATGGTAAGTTTATTAATACAAAGATTTATAGGTTAAAAAAAAAAGACAATAAAAAATTAGGCGAAAACGACCTTAATGTGATTCAAGTTTTCACAGGGTTCGTACTCTTTTGACTTTCTGATCATGAAATTCAATGAATTTCCATGACTTTTTCCATGGCTTTTCTCAATTTTCAATTTCCTAGCATTGCTATTTTTCCCTCAACACATCAAACGTTTTATTTTTCCCTTCTCCTAGCATAATGCAAGCTAAACAATGTGAAGAAAGGGATGTTCATTTTGAGACAAATATTGATTGGTTATATTTTTTCTACACGTTGTTACCAATTAATCTAAAGTCTGCCAATTTTCCATAACTTTTCATGACCCTTATCGAAATACCAAGACTTTCAAGACCTGGAAAATGAAATTCTAAAATTCAATGACTTTCCAGGTTTTCTTGACCCGCACGAACCCTGTTACAGGAGCTTACTTTTTGTATATAAAAAACTTTTAAGTTAACTTAGAAGATACCTTTTTTGAAAACCAGTTTGTGACGAATTCGAACTCTATTAGAAATAAGAATTGAAAAGCGTCGTGCTCTTGAAACTTTAATACTAGTAAAAAAACGCCACGTACTTAACCGACCTTTCTAAAAAAGATGGCGGCTATATGTTTTACCACAAGGCATTGCGAACCTTTACACCGCTAAAAAAACTCAGAGAAGGCCACAGTTAGTAAAACTCTTCTTTGTATTAACAACACTGTGTGTGTGTTAAATTTGCATGAGGTTTACAGATTTTCGCTATGCGTCTTTGTGGGCATTTCTAGACTTTTATGCGCTAGGAATTTTGGGTAAATGAACAGTTCGTCATCTTTTACGCAATGGTGGATTAAATGAGCTGTTCAAACAATTCTGTTGTGAAATAGATCCCATTCGCGGCAAACAATTGACAAAAACTTTAACTAAAAACTAAGAGGGTGAGAAAAACCACTACTTAGTGACGAATATAAAAATGTATTAACGAAAGATGGCTCCAGCACTTTTTTTTACTACAGGAGTTATCTGATTATTCTTTCCTTTGTAACCATGGTAATACTATCAGATGTACTTATTTCTTGCCCTGGTGCACCTCGTGCCAGCGAGCTATGGCCTTATTGGTCGACTGCATCGCATTCCAATGATCCAGGGCTTCGTCCGCCGCACTAGCACCCAGGAGAAGCTTACCGAGCAACCGTTCTCGGCCGCGCTCGGAATGGTGCTTAATCATGAACAAGATGCTGACACGGTTGATTATCCGACTGGGTATGCTAAAACTGAATGCCTCGTTCCATACAGGGTTGGCGTCTCTCTTCTTTGAGATGGTTTTCTTCTTCTTTAGTCTTTTGGCGCCCAACATTACGTACAGCTTCACATACGGGTCTGGTGTTAAATAAATGACAGCAATGGATGACGTTAAACTGAACTAGTTAATATATTCGAAAATATTTCAGACCTCGTACAGGCAGAGAGGGTAAGTGTAGCAAGTTTGATTTTTATTGACATAGACTGAAAATCGCTGGTGAGAGCTACGTAAAGTGTTTTAACCAGACAACAGCTGCCTGCGGTATCTGTGCTCTGATTGGGCAGTTACAAAGCAAACACAGGGGCGTAGCCAGGTTTTCTAAGAGGGGGGTTCCAAATTGGTTCCAACGAAAATGGTTGGTCTAAAATCTTTACATTACGTAAACGCAATTAGGTACCACCATGGCGTTAACTGTACTCATTGTAAGCATAGAACAAAACGAAGAATTTCAGGAATCGAGAGTCTGTTACTTTCTTGCTTTGATAAAATCACTGGGGAGGGGGGTCCTTGGCGCAAGAGGGGGGATTCCGGAACCCTCCCCTGGCTACGCCCCTGAAACACTATGACAACAACTTGAAACCGCTGACAATGTTTTTTTCTGATACAGAACTAAACAGAAGTTTCTTTCTCTATAGCAAAACTTCAAGAAAAAAGTAATTTTAGTTCAAAGAGTTCTAAATGCTACAGCCAGATTAATACTCTGTTTGTGAGTTACGCCCCAATTCTCATTAATACAACCATCAAACCGCGGCAAAAATTTTTATGACATAGTAAACGTATCAGAAACTAGAATTTTGCCTCGACTTGAATACTTTGTCTGTGATCAATGGAGTGTATTTCGCAAACTGGCTAACTCATCTTTTAATAGTTTTTTACGTGCTTCTGTCGGGAGGACGTTACTTAACTGTACAAAGTCAAACCCGCCTCATTTTCAGAGAGTATCACTGTTGAGAGTTCTCACTCACCTGGTAGTCGATTCTTTTCAATATTTGGTAAATTCTTTGATTTCATCACAATAACTGTCAATTTTTCTGACGGCTTCCAGTAGCAGAAGGATACGAGAATCGCAGGCCCCCCGTGATCCGGTTCGGTCTCCGGTGTGTAAACCAGGGCTTTTTGAAGCTCCTCGCGGACCTCTTCACCTACTGACACATCCTGCACTTCCGGCTGTGATAGGGAAAAAATATCAAAATTATAACTTGAAGCGCCCATGAAATAAAAAGTTTTGTCATAAATCTCTTACGGTTCTTGAGATAACAACATTTAATGTTTTCATCTGATGACGTCAGAAGTAGTTCCGACGAACTTGCGTGTTTTTAAAATCTGCTGCCAATCCATAACTTTGGATGAATTTGAGCCAAACTTGGACTGAAAATATGTCTTCCTCAAGATACATCAGCAGCCTAACTTTGGCCCGAGTACACCCATGCAAAGGTTATGGATTGGCAGTAGATTTAAATAAATACAAATTTGTTGGAACCACCAGTGAAAGCATTAAATAATGTTATCATCTCAAAAACCATTAAAGAAACAGTTTGACATTTCCACCGCTTTCCTTATCGCTATTCAGACAATCCTTAGCATTTAGATAGCATTTGATTTGCCTGATTTGTTTTTTCAAACAACTTCATTGACTTGCTACGACTGATAACATTCATATCTATAGATTATACAGTTTGAGTTTTCTTCCGTTGTCATGATCGGAGAAGGCTTCCATACATTCAACCGCATTTAACGCATAAAACACAGATGCAAGACTAAAAAGGGGTTGAAAAGATCGTAGCATGTGCTTCCCTTAAAGGGATCCTGCACTGTAAAACATTCTTAGTCTTAAAAATCTAAAGTCTGCGTCCATATCATCAGCTCAAAATTGACAATTCTGTGCGTAATGTTAACGCCATGCAACTTTTCAACCTTTTTAACGGTTTGAATTTCCCAGACGCCGCCAGCGTGATCCAGGATTCGATCCGGGGTCGGCTCAGAGGTGGGAGGCACGAGTACTAATCGCTCGTCCATCCCGCTCCCGAATTTACATATTTAGAAATATTTACATGCATAAAGAAAAACAAGTTACGAAGCGCTTACAATTGACTCTTCCCGCTCTTCTTCCCCGTCATCCTTGACAGAACCGTCTGCTTTGTCCAGTCCCTCCAATGCCTCCTCAACTTCACTGGCGCTTGTAGTGGACTGGGCCTCAATGCTTACTGCGCGCTCGATTGGCGCGCGCCTGGGCCTGAGTCGAATGATATCCCTTATGATGGTGAGCTCCGTGTCTGAAAGCAGTCGCTTCATTGCCACGCTGACCAAAGGTACCGTTATTTCACCCAGCAACACAGGTGGCTCGTACATATCAATAATTCGAAACCACAGCGTCTGTGATCCAAGATCTCGAAGGGGAACGTCGAACTTAAAACTCTCATAAAGATGCGGGTTACAAGTCTTTGAATATATCTCCGTCTTCACTTTGCCTTCATGCGCGTATCGTAATTCCATCTCTACGAAGGTATCGGGTTGTTCGCCATCAGGACGCAGGGGCAAGTCCGACAGACTGACTATTGTAATGGTTAAGGTGGAGCTACGAGGCAAACAAACCTTTTTAACTCTAAGCTAAAAGATAAATCCCTAAGTGGCTCATTAAGCTGGTGCTTGAATCCGGTTTCTGTAGTGCTAAGCGGATGTCGATGAGAGTCTTTTGACACTAATCTATCACAGGTAATCATTTATACAGCTGAGTAAACTTGAATAAGTAAGGTAAAGTGTCTAGTTCAAGGAGGTTGACAAAGAATAAAGGTAGTCAATTCTAAAATTGCGGCTTCAGCTGGTGAATCTTGCATGGCGGTTAAATTTTTTAATTGACTGCATAAAAATGTTTGTACAGTAAGCTTAAGATAGCAATCTGAAACACGAATTCATTTACATTCAAGAATCTAAATTTTTGAGCGCGGCTACCAACAAACAAAGTTAGCAAAAAAATCTTCGTGTAAACAGTTCGTGACAAAATCTTGCGCCGAAATACGATGCTGTTCACAAATGCGTGACCTACAAACTATACTTGTGAACTCAAAAACACAGTAATAAATGGCCAATACATACTTTTCCAATTTATAAACTTGTTTAAAGTTACTGGTTGTCAATAGTTTAATAAGAACTGCGGAGCATGCTAGTTGGTAGTTACCTCAACTGATAATAATGCAGCGAAAACTCCAGGGTGCCTCGCCTTTCGATCTCTTGGTCCTAACACAAAATTTATCTTGCAGGTTAGAAACTGAGTGCAAACTAGAACGTTAATTAATACAGGGGATTAGGTAGTACCGGAGGAAGAACTGGTCATAACAGGGAAAAGGTCATAAGGGGGATTAGGAAGTACAAGAGGAATAACTAGTCATAACCGGGAAAAGGTCTTACGAGGGAAAGGGTGGTGCCAGAGAAACATGGTACATTGGTAAAAGGTTATATAGGAGAAAAGGTCTTACTATGTGAACATCTTGTATCGGGATGCGGAGTTATAAATCACTTGGGGGAGGGGGAAAGGGGTGCAGCCATACAGGGCACTGGATCTGGGGTAACACATCATGTCGGGTTCGTCAGGGAGGAAAATGTCCCGGTGGATTCAGTCATGCAGGAGAGTCCAAGGGAAACGGGACATACTGGGGAGGGGAGGGGTTAGGGGGGAGGAACAGATCATGTTGGGTTCCATGGGTGTAAATCATACAATAGAATAGAACATACAGGAGGTATTGCTGAACGCGGAGTGTCCATGTCGAGACTCTCCAGTAAGAAGTCGTCTTGTTCCCTGACAGGAGGGTAGACCTGTTGAGCGGAGGTGACAGGCCGGCGAGTCTGGGGCTGGACGGGAACGCTCTCGAGATCAACCAATCCCTGTTGCTGCTCTTCCTGAAGGTACACCCAATCATCTGCTGCCTTCTTAGGACCCAGAATACCCTTCTTCCTTTGTTGTGATGCTCTCACTGACTGGGCAGTGTCCTTGCGCGTACGGTAAAGATAGTACACTCCAGTCGCCGCGACCGTGGCCACAAAAACCACAATGATAATACCAAAAATTAACGATATTAAAAACTCCATTGTTTGCTGTAGATGTAAGGAGACAAGAAACTTTTTTCAATATAACTGCAGAATCTTCAGACTTACTGTAAACGCTCTAAGTTAAGCCCCCGGGGTACTTAGTTATTTTTACCTTCCAAGAAGGGGGGCTTATAAGAAACGGAATGCTTATTGAAAGATTGCCTTAAAGCCTTTATAGTTTCTTAACTTATAAGCTCTAACATTTTGATAAAATAATACGAAAATTTAAATAATTCTTAATGGTAAAAGTAATAAATATATCGGGGAAAGGCGGGAGAGAGAGGGGTCGTAGCTGAGGGTCCAACCTCAATTTTCAGGAAGAGGACTATCGAGTCACCATTCCGATCTTGAATAATTTGAGATGTTATATTTCGTTGGAGTTAGATGTAGAATAACACCAAGCACTATTTCGAGCTCGCAGAGGAGCGCAATAGTTGGCAAAACAGCGTCCAACTTCCACAAAATCTTATCAAAGCAAAAAAGTGAGGAAGCAACACATCGGAACACAAAAGTATGTTTCGTACATAATACACGAAGTATCGAAGAAGACAACTGTTAATATAGGTTTTCAAATAGTAAGGAAAATGTTTGTTTTTCAAGGTTTGGGAAAAGAAAAGGCTTTTATTTTTCATACAACGATTTACTGTTTTCCTCTCTTCACGAACCAGGGAAGGAGAGGGGCTGGGAACTATAGGGCTCTCCCCCTAACACATTTCTAATTAAGAATAACTTTTTCAGTAATCAATATTTTCCCATTCTATTTACCACTTTACACAAAGTCTAATTGAGAATGGTTATCTAAATATTAGAAGCGAGTAAGCTTGGCAGTGCGATGGTCTATAGACTGCAAAACAGTTCCTTCTTTCGCCGGGAGAACGAAAGTTTAAGCGCGTTCATCAAATTATGGGAGACTGGGAAGAGGAAATGGATGAGCAGAGAGTACGGACTACCTTCCTTGCGTCCATTTCCTCTTCCCAGTCTCCCATTTGATGAACACGCTTGAGTTTTCGATCTCCTGGCGAAAGAGGGAACTGTTTTACAGTCTAGACGGCCCACGATTACCATTCGAGTAGCGAACAACTCGGCTGTTATTCAGGGAGCCAATGAGAATCGCGGCCATACTGCGCATGTCTATTATTTTTTCTATTTTGGTCGCAGTGAGAAAAGCCTAGTTAATCACCAACAAGGGCGCCAGGTTGCTATAATTTTCTATCTTGTTGTATTCTGTTTGACCGCAACGTCCTTAGTTAAATGTTAGTTTTCAAATCAAATAGACAGAGAAAAAAGCAAATGTTACGCTCGTTTTGCGTTTTCAATAGCTTAGTTTTTCGTTCTTTGTCTTTTATACTTCATTGTCAGAAAAGGTTTTGTGCGAGCGAGTATTTTGTTATCTTGTTTAATGTCGCTTCCTAATTTGCGTTTTCAGGTTTTGTATGTTTACCATAACAATTTTACTTACTTTCATAAGCTGGTGTAAATTAATTCCAAAGGCCTCGACGCTTCAGCTTTTGAAAACACTCCGTGAAATTTGAAAATAAAAGCTACCGAACAAATTGTTGACATAATACCAGACTCCAAGTCTACATCGTTAAAGGTTTTACCAAAAACGATTGATTATTATAAGCAAACACCTTGGCCTTTGCAAAAGTAATAGCTTTTTGTACTTCGTGTTTGAAAATCATTTTAGCTTCTGTCTAATATATAAGCTGGGAATAAACTCTCGTACAACGATCACCCCATCACAAAAAGATCGCTTTAACTGTCTGGTTCATTCTTATCTTTTGTTCTATAGAGGAGAAATGACAATTTTGAAAAACTTAAATCAGGCTTATTTGTCAGTTTATGAACTCTAAATGACAGAAATCAAATTTTATGCTAAGTTATGTAAATTAGAGCGACCAGTTCAGTTTTTTCGATTCAATTATTTATCGATTTATAAAAGTTTGTACTCTGCCCGACAAAACGTTTCATAGCATTTTCAGTTTTTTTTTTTGCGTTTTATGGTTCTTTCAATAAAGCTAGTTTTAATTAATTTTAAGGCGAAGCTTAAAGGAAAATAGAAAGCCCCACAGTAAGGTAAATGAAACGAGATTTTATCAAAACATGGCAATTATATGATGGATTAAACTAGCAATATTAAAAAGCAAAAGCTATGTCGAACTACTCCCGCCCCAAAATAACGAAAACAAAAACTGTTTCTCAAAAGATACATTGCTGAATTATTTATTAGTGAAAAACTACAGTTGTGAACCAAGCTATTTAGAGGAAAAATACAAACAAGCATGTTTGAATATAAAATTTTGAAAGCGACACGACATTCGTAATATTTGTGACCCATCTTTCTTTCCCACTAGCTATTAACTAAGAATTTATTTTTCTTTAATAGATTTGCACGAACAAATGCAAATCTACAAGCTACATCTTTAAAAAGAAAAAGTGTTTGTTGTTTCGGCTTTGTAACCATCCAATGAAAAAAAATCTATCTTTTTTATGGATTGACAACATATATTATTTATTATCGAATTATCCGTTTCCTTTCACCCGCTATAAAAGCACTAAGCTCGATCAGAATAGTACCTAGAGGCTAAACTGCATAGCGAGTAGCGATAGCGATATTTCATTTATTTTTTGCTTCACTGGGAAGGAAAAAGCTTTTTCTTGTCTCGATATGTTTTTAAGAATGTTAATCTTAATCAATCTACTTGTTCTACAATCAAAATTCTAATTTCTAAAGCTCTTTACGGATAACAAATTTAGTTGATTAAAATTCCCATAGAAATAAACATTTATGTGAAGCAGAATCTGTGGTTTTCAATTAAAACTCAACTCAGGTCACAAAACCCTTTTCAGATTCGGTCCCCAAAGGAGTATTTTTATCAAACGTCTCTCTGCAAAAAATCCGATAGAGTTACCAAAAGCAGAAAAATATATTAGCAATCTTAATCTGAGCGAAATAAAAAGTTCGATCAGTTTTAATCAAACTTTAAGAGGTTGCAAACACCTGATTGCATTTTAAGTTGTCGAATAAATTCCCCCAACAAGAAACACAGGAAAAGTGGTTTTGCTGCACAGCGAATTTTACGTATAATTTAAAGGAACTTCGTAGAGGTTTGAAATGCTAAAAGCTTATTGGAAAATTCAACAAATTCATACCTGACGGACGAATGGTTTGACACTTCTTTTCTCATTCTGCAACTTTACTGATACTTATTGTTTTATTTTTTCTAGTTTCTTTAATCGCAATTCTTTTTTATTTAAGCGGAGCAGACAAGTTTGGTTTTAATTTTTTTGCTCTGCAGGACTCCAGAAACGCTAGCGTCTTAATTGCAGCCGAGCAAAATGCTTTTTGATATGCAGACAGAAGTAGTTCGAGCCATCACCATATGGCGTAAAAAATAAACAAACGGCAACTCGAAAAACATTAACTTTCCTACACTGACAATTTTAGATTTTTTTTAACTTACTCAAGAAACAAGTCTCAATTCGTTCATAGAAAACGAAGCAAAGAAAGAGAGGGAAAATACAATTGGATGAAATTAAAATTTTATGTTGATGAAAATTAGAATTTTGATATCACATTCAATCTAGACGGAAAAACTTGTTTATATCTTTAACTTTTTCCAAAATTTCTAACTCTTATGTAAAACCAATAAGAAAACCTCCAAGTTTTTGTATAGGAAAATACGTAAGTCCATGGTTTTGCAAGTGTAAAGTGACTGCCTGTGGAAAAGTAAAAGTTGCACGATGTAACAATTATACATACCTGGTTCTAACGAATATTGTACAGAATCCAACAAACCAAAACACTTTTCCACTTGGCCACAGTCAGTTGCATCTAGGAATACAGTTTTGCTGAAGTATTTCTTTTTTACTGTCGGAAGGCCTTGGACGAACTGTTTTGAAGCCAAAGGTAGCCCTTGGACACCGCGAGAATCGTCTTGCAGTCACACATCCTTGTCGCCGGAGATCACCTGTTTAATACACAACAAACAGAGACTATTTACGTCAGGGTGTTTTGTGACAATTTTTTTTTTCACCTGCGTTGATGGGATTGTGAGATAAAATATTCCCTCGCTTCTGTCGCCATCAGGTCATTCGACGGTTCAAATTACTCTTCTTGTAACACAAACAAAAGACAAGACTCTATTAAACACGAAATGTTTAAACACGGTAACACAACTATACTTAACGCCGTTCATTTTCTTGTGGTCCCACTTTATTGAATCAAAAATCTCCTATTGATTTTGCTTCGTTAATTCACGCAAAAATATTTGCCCAAAATTCATTTTTCTTTAATTGGAAAGTGATCACCGATTTGGTTTTAATATATTGTTTTGATTTTGAGAATCGAGTACCAAACCCGCGATGAAAAAACCTCCACTAGTTTTCTTAAAATGAAAACATTTACAAAACACTTTGTTTAATGTTTTTGGGAAAACCACTTTCTAACGAGTAAAATCAACAACTTAAATCGGTTCTGTCAATTGAACAATTTTAAAAACAGAAAGCATTGAATGATTCAATCTACCAAATCTCAAATGATAAAGTTAGTTAAGGTAGTCGGTAGCCGCATCATATCTCTCTATTAAACACGCCGGCTTACCGCGCTCTATTTTATCAATCTACCACTACTGTGGCTCAAACGTGGAGACACGCTTTTAATAAAGACAATTCTATAAGAGCGAGGCTCAGATTGGCTAAAAATTTAAGAACAAGCTGAGGATCCGGCTCGATAGCAACTTTATTGAGCTTTGATCTTTAATTGAACAATAATGGATGAGTAAAAAAAATATGCTTCGCAGTTTATAATCGGCACTGGAGATCGTCTCGAGAAAAAGACTTGGCGAGTCCACGATAAAACTGCGGTCAAACTCGTATTGTCGCAATACCTTAGGCGTAATTTTTCTTCGATTTAAACACACATGGAAATAAAAACAAATTAAAGAACAATTTTGAGGGCTCAAATTGTAAATCAAGCCTCGTTCTTATAAAAGAAAAAAGCGCAAACTCGTTAGCTACCCGAAATTAAATTTACAATATCGTGACAATTTTTTAGAGAATTAAATTATTCGCTAACTTAAACATGACTCCTCAAGTCATTTTGTCCCCTTTATTTTTTGTTTCATTTTTACGATTCTTACCCTTTTATTTTTCTTTTCTTATAAACATGTAAATTATCATAACATTCATGTGGGAAAATGACACGCATATACACACACAAATAACATGTGACAGTGTACACGCTTTTTGATGTCAGAACCATTAAAACTGACTGAGGCTCATATATTGTTCTTAATTTTTTTTGGCGATTTGAGCCTCAAAGTGTTCTTAAATTGTTCTTAGTTCTATGTATGGTTTAAATCGAACAAGAACTCATTCTAAGGTATTGCAATACATGCATGTTACGTATTGGAAAAAAAGTTTTAGTCGTTTCCCCGAGACGATTTTCAATGATTATATTAAACTGAGAATCATGAACATTAT